>JAAGEH010002531.1:405758-480645 GCA_011751065.1 Lasiurus cinereus
TTTGAGTATAGAGGATTTGTAGTATAGCTTGATATCTGGTATTGTTATCCCTCCAACTTTGTTCTTTTTTCTCAAGATTGCTGCAGCTATTCAGGGTCCTTTATTATTCCAGATGAGTTTTTAGAGTTTGTTCTAGGTCTTTGAAGTATGCTGTCGCAGAAGAGGCATTTGACGAAATCCAACACTCTTTCTTCATAAAAACTCTGAGCAATGTGGAAATATAGGGGATCATACCTCAACATAATAAAAGCCCTATATGACAAACCTACAGCCAACATCATACTCAATGGGCAAAAACTAAACCATTTTCCCTAAAAACAGGAATAAGACAGGGATGCTCACTTTCACCACTCCTGTTCAGCTGAGTACTGAAAGTGTTAGCCATAGCAAGCAGACAAGAAGAAGAAATAAAAAGCATCCAAATTGGCAAATTGGAAAAGAAGAAGTAAAACTGTCATTATTTGCAGATGACATGATATTATACATAGAAAACCCTAAAGACTTTAAAAAACAACTATAACTAATAAATGAATTTGGCAATATAGCAGAATACAAAATTAATACCCAGAAATCTATGGCTTTTTATATACCAATAATGAACTCACAGAAAGAGAAACTAAAAAAAAAAAAAAAAGAATCCCAATGCAACAAATTAAGATACCTAGGAATAAATTTAACCAAAGTTGTAAAGGACCTATCCTCGGAAAATTACAGCACACTAAAAAAAGAGCTAGAGGAAAACATAAACAAATGGAAGAATATACATGTTCATGGATTGGTAGAATCAACATCATTAAAATGTGCATACTACCCAAAGCAATCTATAGATTCAATACAATCCCCATTAAAATACCAATGATATACTTTAATTTTTTTAAACCTGGTAAAAGAAAGTATAGAAAATTAATATGTCCTTTAGAATTCTAGTTTATTTTTTTATTTTTTAATATTTTTAATGAATGTATTACATGTATACATATCTTCCCATTGCCCACCTTGTCCCAGGCATACTCTAGCCCCCCAGTGTCTTGTGTTCATTGGTTATGCTTATATGCATGCATACAAGTCCTTTGGTTGATCTCTTATTTACCCCACCTCTCCCTAACCTTCCTGCTGTAATTGGACAGTCTGTTTGATGCTTTATTGCCTTTGTATCTATCTTTTTGTTCATCAGTTTATAATGTACTTTATTACCCACAAATGAGTGAGATCAACTGGTGTTTCTCCTTCATTGACTGGATTATTTCACTTAGCATAATGCTCTCCAGTTCCATCCAGGTTGCTGCAAATGATAAGAATTCCTTCTTTTTTATTGCAGCATAGAATTCCATTGTGTAGATGTACCATAGTTTTCTGATCCACTCATCTGCTGACGGGCAACTAGGCTGTTTCCAAATTGTAGCTATTGTAAATTGTGCTGCTATAGAGTTGGTTCTTTGAAAGGATAAACAAGATTGATGAACCTCTAGCCAGGCTCACCAGGGAGCAAGAGAAAAGACCCAAATAAACAAAATCAGAAATGAAAGAGGAGAAATAACAACAGACTTCTCCGAAATACAAAGGATTGTTAAAAAAATACTATGAACAACGCTATTCTAACAAAATGGACAATCTGCAGGAAATGGATATATTCCTAGAAAAATATAACCTTCCAAAACTCAATCAGGAAGAATCTAAACATCTCAATAGGCCAATAACTATGGAAGAAATTGAAGCAATCATCAAAAAGCTTCCAGCAAACAAAAGCCCAGGACCAGATGGCTACACAGGAGAGTTTTACCAAACATTCAAGGAAGAATTAAAACCTGTCCTCCTCAAACTATTCAAAAATATTCAAGAATTCTAGTTTAATTTAAAACTTGTTTGTTGACTTTCATTTTCCAATTCTCTGATACAGGTCTTCTTTTTGAGGTTAGTTTCCCAAATGACATCCTGAACTTGTATTGTCATATAAATTTTTCCCAAATGCTATGATTTTCAGTTTTATTACTTTAAATTAAAGCAGACTTCTCAAGATGCTTGTGAGGCATCCTTAAGTGCAAAACCCTTCTAGATCGGGTTGACAAACTTCTTCTGTAAAAGGTCAGATAATAATACATTTTAGGATGTGGAAGTCACTCTTTTTTGCAAATATACAACTCTGCTATCCTAGCACATATGTAAAAGCAGCCATAGAAAATAAATACATAAGTGAATGAGTGTGGCTGTGTCCTAATAAAACTTTACTTACAAAAACAGGCAGTGGGTTTCAGATTCCTAGTCCATTTTTTATTACTACTATTCTTATGTCAAATAGTTTCTCTCTACTAATTCTGCAGCTATTTTCTTAGATAAATGACTTTCAAGATAGATGACTTTAGGTGCATTATGGATAAACAATTTTTATTTTAATAGTTATAATAATTTTAATAAAATATTTTAATAAAAAACACACAAGTAATACATCATATGTATTTGTGGATGTTATTCTAGAAAACACTGTTGATTAGAACAAAGATCATATTATTTTTTTTATAAAGACTTAATTTTTAGAGCAGTTTTAGGATCCTAGCAAAACTGAGATGAAGGTACTGAGATTTTCCATATAATTCCTGCCCCTACATATGCACTGCATCTTTCATTATTAACATCCCCACCAGAGAGGTACATTTGTTACTGTTGATTAACCACATCGAACATGATAATCACCCAATGTCCATAGTTTACCCAAGAGTTCTGTTGTACATTTCATGGATTTGGACAAATTTAAAATAACATGTATCTATCATTATAATATCACACTGAGTATTTTCACTGCCCTGAAAGTTCTCTCATATTAAAATTTTAAAATAATAATATCTACATATATGTATATATATATAGAAGTATATTAAGTAAAAAGTAATACTATAGATGATTTAAGGATATGGCAATAGGTATGGAGATGTAGCTCTTTGATGGCTGGAGTTGAAAAATGATATTGTAAGATTTATTATCATCATCATCATCATCAGAAAGCTATTTGACTTCCAAAAATGAATGTTCTTCAACTGGAACTCAAAGTTGCCATTATGTTTTCAAAGAGTTTCAAAAGAAAAATGATGCCCTGCAAAGATCATGGTAAATTTAGCTTTATTATCTTTATTTGTAAGTCTATATTTCTTATCTCCAACTATAACTTTCTAGTCCTGCTACCCTCCTATAAAATATTGCTCCTTTTCGAATCTCTACTATTACCTAGAGTGCAGTTGGAAACCTGGCCATTCCTAAAATTAGATGAAAGTGCTCTCAACATTGTTAACATAATTGCAGGTTGTTCTACTTTTATGCATCTACCTGTAAGTTATATGGGATATTAATCAGTACATCATTCACAAAGAAGGGATGTGAGTGTTATCACAGTCAATATTGTATTTTATTTTTTTAAAAATAAACAAAAATATTAGAGAACTTTTTCTAAAGCTTCTGTTTTAACATGAAGGCATATACAAAAGTGCTAGTAATGATATTTTGAAAAAAATATCAGAAGTTGCTTTCTTGTTTTGTTGGTTCAAAGCATAATGAATTTGAAACCTTTGAAGATACTTTGTAATAGAAAACATTTCAAGTTTACTAAAAAAAATTCTCGTCCAATTCTTTAGTAAAACCATATTGTGAATATTTAGTTGTAGACTTAGAAAATTAATTCAACTGAACAAACACATACAACACAGCTATTCACAAATTAGATTATCATAATTTTTTCTCCCATATGGAATATTTTCTCTTAATTTATTATGATAGAAAAATATTTTTCATAATTAATTAATAAAGAAAAACAGGAAGTAAAGCATTCTGGCATTTATTTGAACATATATATATATATATATATATATATATATATATATATATATATATATGTTTCTCATCTGCCCGGTGAGGACCTCAGAGAAAGGAGATGAGTTGTCCAGATAACTTCCTATAGATAAGCAACAGTCCTATCCTGCACCATAAAGTAATATTTCAAGATGAAGTGTGAATGTGTCTGTGCTCCAGTAGCCTAGTTAGAGTGTGACCTGAGTGATATCCAGTCGAGGTCTTGCTGAGCCTCCCATATTAGCCTTTTTGAATTTGCCACTTGGCTCAGAGAATGCTAACAGATAGCATGCATCATCTGGTTGAATAAATCAAAGTTCAACTGAAGCTGACCCTTGGGAGGGATCTCTCTGTCTTCACACATCTGCTCTTGTACCCATTTTGTGTATAATATGCCTATATGTCTGTGTAATTCAGAGTATGTACAGTTACATGTTGAATCTAAACTGACTATATATCTATGTAACCTCTCAGATGAATAAGGAAATCAAACAAACCCAAGAAAATACAACTGTACTAATTCAAAACTTAACTTTCTTTATAAGAATTGCTCATAATATGTCTTAGTAACTGAACATACCATTTTTGTTATTTCCTTTTAATGGTAATAAGTATGAAAAGCACAGAGAATAATGAATATTTATGAGATACTTTTATAATGGAATATAGGATAGATTTCTTTTCCACTAGATGTCATTTAGTTAGAAGACACAAAATAAGTGGCTTGATGTATCATTAGAGTATCAATAAAAGATCAAGATTTCTTAAATTGCAGTTATTACTGCACTATGCAAAAATATTTTTAAAATCCTGGGGGTTTTATGATTACATCTTAATGTACTGATTTTAACAAGAAAAAATGGGACCAGACTATATTAAATTCTTGCATCTTTGCCAAGTCCAAATGGTTATAGTGAATTTAACTTTGGAATTTCCTGACATTTGTGTTGTTGAAAGTATAGGTTTTACTCAACAGTAAGGGAGTCTTTTGATTTAATTTCCCTATATTTAAATATTTTTAGGTAATTGTAGAAAGCAGGGAGGATTAGAAGAAAGATTCTGGACAACATAATTTTAACAGCTTACCATTCAATTGTTAAAAGTATTTTCCTACAGAAACTCAGCTTCATCATCTTAAGTATTCAATATTTTAAAAGTTACAAATAATTTGGTCTTATTTATTTGGACTAACAAAATGTTTATACCCAGAGTAAATTAAAAAGAAAAGAAAAAAGAGAAAGGAAAGGGAAAGTCACTGCTGACAAATAGCTGCTTCCCAAACTATACCATTTTGGAATGCAGACCAAAAATTTAAGCTCATAACATTTGACTATGTTACCAGCAACGTTAATGCATTTTGAAATAAAAATAGCTTTCCAACTGTTACTATAATGTTAAAATGCACTGTGATGGAATTGCCTCTTGTTGCCTTTAATTCATGCCTGAATTACTTACTCCAAATTAGTATTTAGAAAGATGCAGTATTGATTTCAAACCAAAAGGGAACCATTCATTACATTGCTACCATAGTAACCCTTTTAATAATGCTATTATTTTGCCTATGTACACCCAAAACTCTAAATTAAAAGTTCCTATTAATATTACCAAACAGAGAGTATTTTAAATGTACTTCCCTAGATCAATAACAAGAGGAAAGAGGTATCAAGAAGGAATATATAATCTTTCTATATTAAAACTCTGAAATAACACAAAGATACAGACAGTAGGCTTTTGTCCTCTGCATGGCCCTAGAGTTATCTGTCTTTCTAGAAACGATATCCTTCTCTTTTCATTTTCCCTTTGGGCTACAGCCCTCTTTTTTTCCATTATCCTCACGTCCAACATTAGAATTATTTACAGTCATTCTCTACTTTCTTTCTTCTGACTTATTCTTGAACCCATTGTAATCTAGGAAATATCCTCACCAGTCAAGTAAAACTAATTTCATCAGAATTGCTAGGTGGATTTTTCCCATTACTATAAAAAAAATTATAGGCAGTTGGCTTCCCACAAGAGGATACAGATTTCTCCTATGCAGCTGCCTCTCAGGCACGTGTGCTTTCAGTGCCCCACAGTTACCTCACACTCGTGCACAGACTTTAGCTCCACTAAGCCCACTATACATGTGCCTTACCAGCATTTCTCATGTCATCCATTGACCCAACTATCCATCCATTTTCTTGCTCAAAACAGAAATCTGGGTACCAATATCAATACCTCCCTTTCCTGACACAATCATTTTATCCCAACACATTTGGATAGATTCTACTTCCTAATTATATTTTGAGTTTATCCACTTTTCTGCCTTTATCACCACTGTCTCTCTTCCCTATCTTTGAGATGGCTTTCTTTAAGGTCTCTCTATCTCCTGCTTGTTTCACTCCATTTATTTTTCCATATTGCAGCCATGGTGATCTTTCCAGAACACAAATTTAATCATGTAACTCTTTTGTTTGAGTCCCCTGTTCTCAGGATAAAGTTCCTGCATATCGTCTTCTGCTTACCTTTCCAGCCTCCTTTCTTTCAACATGCTCTGTGACTCAGATACATTCACATTTACTTAGTTCCTCAAATAAATTATGCTCTCTGTATTGTCTCTTTACTCTGCTTGGAAAACAATATTCCATTTCATTTCCATAGCCTCTTGTAGGACCTATTTATTATGTTTCAGTTTAACTGTCAATTTCCTATGGAAGTCTTTCCTGACCCTTTTCTCCTCTGCACTTGTTCTCCTCTAGTTTTTATCACACAGTGTCATCATTGGTCATAACTCTGATCTCCTCGCCACCACTGGCAGTTTCTTGGGAAGATGTCCAGTAAACCCCTAGTTTCAGCTGTCTCACTGCTTTTCAGTTCTGTTTCTGGTCCAAGGAAATGTTTATCTTGTATTTTGAAACCAGCTTGGTTTTTTTGTTTTTTTCTTTTTATATGTCTTTTTAATATTTACACATGTCTCTGCTATGTGTTTGGAGCAGAAGAGGAGTACTGAAGCATCTTGATTAGAAGTCAAAATCTGCATGTGTAATTAGCTATCCAGGTGATTCTTATGCACATGAAAGTTTTGTACATCAGTACTCTGTTTTATTCTATTGAAAAGATTGAGCTAGTGATGTGAACTTATTCAACCTCAGATTTCTTCTATTACTACATTTGCATTTTCCACTTTCACTGCGTTTGATGAATTATCTTTCCATCTTTCCAGAACAAAATGTCCAACTCTGAACTTAATTCTTTCACTGTTCTAGACTCCTTCTAACTCTTGCCATTAATTAGGTAAGTTTCTAACTTGTATCTCTTCTCTTTCCTGACAACTTCTCTTTACCTACAGTGAAGGCCATCCAACACAGAACCTCACTCTTCCAGCTCTCTCTTCCAACTCTTATATATCATTGATCAGCTGCCTCCTGCATGCCCCCTACTGGGTATCGAGCCCACAACTTAGTCATCTGTCTTTGACTGGAATTGAACCTGGAATCCTTCACTCCACAGGCCAACACTCTGTCCACTGAGCCAAACTAGCTAAAGCATCTCCTCCATCTTTAATCACGCTTCATGATACTCTTTCTGACTTTCTTCACTGTAAAGTTTCCTAAAAGCTTAGTCTATATCAACCATCTCAAGTTCCTTACCACCTACTTATTTCTTACTCTTTTGTAAAATTTTTCTGTTCTCTTGAATTCCTCATAGCATTTCCCAGTCTTATTTTTATTTCTTTATTGATTAAGGTATTATATGTGTCCTTATCCTTTCCCTCACCCCCTCACTCATGCCCTCCCCCATTTGGTGTCTGTGTCTGTTGATTAGGCTTCTATGCATGCACACAAGTCTTTTGGTGGGTCTCTTCCCCTTCTCCTCACCCTTCCCTACCTTCCCTCTGAAGTTTGATGGTCTGATTGATGTTTCTCTGTCTCTGGATGTGTTTTTGTTCATCACTTGGTGTTTTTCATTTTTTTATATGCCACAAATGAGTGAGATCATGTAATATTTATCTTTCTTTGACTGGCTTATTTCACTTAGCATAATGCTCTCCAGTTACATCCATGCTGTTACAAATGGTAAGAATTTCTTCTTTTTTACCACAGTGTAGTATTCCATTGTGTAGTTATACCACAGTTTTTTAATCTACTCATCTGCTGATGGGCGCCTAGGCTGTTTCCAAATCTTAGCTGTAAATTGGGATACTTTGAACATAGGAATGCATGTATCCTTTCTGATTGGTGTTTCTGTTTTCTTGGGATATATTTCTAGAAGTGGGATTTCTAGGATAAATGGGAGTTCCATTTTTAGGTTTTTGAGGAAACTTCATATTGTTCTCCACAATGGCTGCATTAGACTGCATTCCCACCAGCAGTGCATGAGGTTTCCTTTTTCTCTGCATCCTTGCCAGCACTTGTCATTTGTTGATTTGTTGATAATAGCCATTCTGACAGGTATGAGATGGTACCACATTGTCATTTTGATTTGCATCTCTCGGATGGTTAGTGACTTTGAGCATGTTTTCATATGTCTCTTGGCCTTCCTTATGTCCTCTTTTGTGAAGTATCTATTTATATCCATTGCCCATTTTTTTATTGGATTGTTTACATTTCTTTTGTTAAACTGTATGAGTTCTCTGTAAATTTTGGAGATTAAACCCTTGTCGGTGATAACCTTGGCAAAAATATTCTCCCATGCAGTGGGCTTTCTTGTTGTTTTGGCAGATAGTTTTTTTGTGTGTGTGTTTTTGTTTTGTTTTGTTGTGTGTGTTTTTTTGTTTGTTTTTGCTGTACAAAACTTATTATTTTGATGTAGTCCCATTTGTTTATTTTCTCTTTAATTTCCATTGCCCTAGGAGCAGTATTGGTGAAGATATTGCTTCGGCATATGTCTGAGATTTTGCTGCCTGTGGATTCCTCTAATATTTTTATGGTGTCTCATCTTATGTTAAAGTCCTTTATACATTTTGAGTTTATTTTTGTGTATGGTATAAGTTGCTGGTCTAGCTTCATTTTTTTTTACATGAGTCTGTCCAATTTTCCCAATACTATTTATTGAAGAGATTGTCTTGTCTCCACTGTATGTTCATGCCTCCTTTGTCAAATATTAATTGAGCATTAATTAGGGTAGATTTCTGGGTTCTCTATTTCTTTTAATTTAATAAATCTTTATTGTTCAGATTATTACAATTGGTCCTCTTCCCCCCCCCCATACCTCTTCTTCACCTAGTTCCCACCCCACCCTCTGCCCTTACCTCCTCCCACCATTGTCCTCATCCATAGGTGTACTATTGTTGTCCAGTCTCTACTCACACCCCGCTCACCCCTTTCCCCCTGAGAATTGTCAGTCCACTTCCTTTCTATGCCACTGATTCTATTATATTCACAAGTTTATTCTGTTTATCAGATTTTTTATTCACTTGATTTTTATATTCACTTGTTGATAGATATGTATTTGTTGTTCATAATTTTTATTTTTTCCTTTTTCTTCTTCTCCCTCTTTTTAAAGAATACCTTTCAGTATTTCTTATAATACTGTTTTGGTAGTGATGAATTTCTTTAGCTTTTTCTTATCTGTGAAGCTCTTTATCTGACCTTCAATTCTGAATGATAGCTTTGCTGGATAATCTTGGTTGTAGGTTCTTGCTATTCATCACTTTGAATATTTCTTTCCATTCCCATCTGGCCTGCATAGTTTCTGTTGAGAAATCAGCTGACAATTGTATGGGTGCTCTCTTGTAGGTAACTGTTTTTCTTTGGCTGCTTTTAATATTCTCTCTTTGTATTTTGCTCTTGGTATTTTAATTAGATGTGCCTTAGTGTGATCGTGTTTGGATTCCTTTTATTTGGGATTCTGTATGCTTCCTGAATTTGTAAGTCTATTTCTTTTACCAGGTGGAGGAAGTTTTCAGTCATTATTTCTTCAAATAGGTTTTCAGTATTTTGCTATCTTTCTTCTTCTGGCACCACCATAATTCGGATTTTGGTACACTTTAAGTTGTCCCAGAGGCTCCTTACACTATCTTCACATTTTTGGATTCTTTTCTCTTTTTGCTTTTCCAGTTGAGTGTTCTCTGCTTCTTTATATTTCACATCATTGACTTTATTCTCTAGTCTGCTGTTAGGTCCCTGTTTAATATTTTTTATTTCAGTCAGTGTTATGTGTAATTTCTGGTCTTTTTTTATATCCTCGAGGGTCTTGCTAAATTTATCCATTTTTTCTAGGAAATTCTTAAAAAACCTTAAAACGGTGGTTTTGAATGCTATACCCCCTCATTTGTTTTCCTCCATTTCTTTTGTTTGTGAATTGTTTCTTTTTCTCTGCATTTTCTCAGATGCTTTCTTCAGTTGGTAGAGTAGATTTGTGTGCTAGATGTCCTATATGGCCCAGTAGCTTCATTTCCCCAATTATCTGAGGTGGACACTCTTGGTACAACTCTGTGGACTGTGTGTACAACCTTGTTATAGTTAAGTCTTGATTGTTGTTGGTATCACTGAGGGGAATTTACCTCCAGGCCAATTGGCTGTGGTGATCAGCTGTGTCTACACTAGGAGAACTTCTATGGTGGCGTCTGCCTTATGATACAAGACTTGCAAAATTGCAAAAGTCTCTGTGCTAGGTTTGGATGGGGCTGAGTCTCAGGGCTGTGCAGACAGTCTTGGCTTCCCATCACCCTGCCTTATGATGCCCCTGGGTATCAGTGTCCCTCAGTAATTACTGGAGCCCTCTCTGGGCACTCTCTCATGCGTGCGCCTCCCAACTTCTGCCTTTCCTGGCTCCCCTAAGTTTCTGTGTGCTCTGGGGACCCGTATGAGTCTGGTTCCTCAGGGTCTCACCCGAAACTGTGGTTCAGTGCAGTCAGAACTGGAGTTTAGCACAGTTGGGATGTTTCATCTTCCTCCCACTAGAGAAAGTCAGCGGCACATCAGCAGTCAGTCCTCTCTGTGTGCACTCGCGCGTGTGTGTCTCAGGACCTCTGCCTTTTGAGGCTCCCCTGAGTTTCTGTGCACTTCTCCCTTTTTCCAACAGTCCAGACTCGCCTGGAACCGGGTTTCAGTGCATTCGGAACTGGGGTTCAGTGCAGTTGGGAGTTTCTGTCTCCCTCCCACTAGTGCAATGGTTCTCAACCTTCCTGATGCCAAGACCCTTTAATACAGTTCCTCATGTTGTGGTGACCCCAACTGTAAAATTGTTTTCGGTGCTCCTTCATCACTGTTGTTTTGCTCCTGTTATGAATCATAATGTAAACATCTGACATGCAGGATGTCTTAGGCGACCCACAATGGGGTCGTGACCCCCAGGTTGAGAACCACTGTGCTAGAGGAAGCCAGCCAGGCACCCTGCCACCCGTCCTCTATACATGCATGTCTCTGTACCTCAGCTCTTTGCAGCTCTTCTGAGTCTACGTGAGCCCCTATCTTTCCTTCTAGTTGTAGAATTTTCACTCATTCAGCTTTCCTGTGGTTATGGATAGTGTCCATTCTGTCTTTTAGCTGTAGTTTTGAAATTGTTGTGCAAGGCAGCAGAACTCTCTGGGTTCTCTTTTCTATTCTATTAGTCTATATGTCTGTTCTTGTGTCAGTACCAGGCAGTTTTGAGAACAGTGGCTTTGTAATACAGTTTGACATCTAGTATTGAGAATCCTCATTTGTTCTTCTTTCTCAGGATTGCTGCAGCTATTTGGAGGTTTTTTTTTTCATTCCAGATGAATTTTTGGAGAGTTCATTCTAGGTCTTTGAAATATGTTATTGGTATTTTAATGGGGAGTGCATTGAATCCATAGATTGGTTTGGGTATTATGGACATTCTGATGATGTTGATTCTACCAATCCATGAACACGGTATGTCCTTTCATCTGTTTATGTCTTCCTCTATTGCTTCTTTTCAGTGTCCTATAGTTTTCTGAGTACAGTTCTTAGTCTTGATTACCCTGTTTCTTCTAAAGTATGGTCCTTGATGTCTCAGTTTCCTAATGTTGCTATAACATATCACCACAAACTTGGTGACTTAAAACAACATAGACCTATTATCTTATGGTTCTGCAAATCAAAATTCAAAATGGGTCTCATTGAGCTGAAATCAAGGAATGGACAGGACTGCATTTCTTTTGGGGTATCTAGCCCACACTCCATTTTTATTTATTTATTTATTTAACTTTTTTACCTTCTAGAAGTTGCCCTCATTTCTTGGCTTCTGGCCCTATCCCCTTCAAAGCTAGGAAAGTAGTATCTTCAACCTGACACATTTGTCTCCCTTTTACTTATAAGAACCTTTGATTACATTGGACCCAGGAATAGATAATCCAGCTATCCTCTCATCTCAAAATAAGCTGATTAGCATCTTAGTTATCCTTTGGCTTCTAAACTAATGTATTTACAGGTTCCCAAGATTAGGACTCTGGCATCTTTGGTGAGCCATTATTCTGCTTACTACTTTTGACTTCTTTAAAATTTAAATAGCTTTTCAGTAATCCTGGTGACCTTTCTTTTTTTTTCTTTCTTTAATCCTCACACAAGGATATTTTTTTCCATTGAGTTTTAAATGGTTGCCTCCCACTTGTGCCCTGATCAGAGATGGGAATCAAACAGCAACCCAGGTACTTCCCTTGACTAGGAATCAAACCCAAGATTCTTCTGTCTGCAGAGTGATGCTCTAACCACGGAGAAAAACTGGCCAGTACTTGTTTTTCTTTTTTTTAACTTGCTTCTCAAATAAATATATCACTTCAGTAATCATCTTTAACATTTTCTCTCCTCTTCACTTTTTATTCTCTATCTTACTGATTTTATTCACATTGATGGTTTCAGCTAACTTTATTCATAGATGCAGGCTCAATCCCCAGTAGAGGATATGCAGGAGGCAGCTTATATATGATTCTCTCTCATCATAGATGTTTCTATCTCTTCTTCTCCCTTCCTCTCTGAAATCAATTAAAACATGTTTTTGTTTTTAAAATCCACCTTGGATTTTCAGCTGTTTTCTAGATATTGTTAGCTCCAAATGTTAATGATGTAACTATTTAATATCCTCCAAAATAATTTTCTTTATTTCACTAATTTTGTTAACATTAGCTTAGTATTGAAAACTTACTGTCCCCTTTCCCTTATTCTTGCTCTTACTTTCAGAATATTTATTTCATTTATTTTCCTCTTTTTGTCTCACCCTCATTAACTTAGACCATGCCATTATCTTTACTGTCCTTGACCCCATTATTAACCTAGCCCTATCCTTCTTTTTCAACATTGACAGATATCTTTGCCAAAGATATCTTGCTCTCTTTCCCTACTTAATGATTCAGTTACTGCTCATTGCTACAAAGTAAGGACAGATTCCTAAAAATGGCATTCTAATTTTCCAATTGTGTTGCAGAAGCTCTATATGGGTACTCTTCTCGATGTGGGTGTAGCCAGGGGAAATAGGGCTAACCTCTTTCCCCAGTTACCACTCTACAGCTGTGGTTTCACCCTCTAGAGAGCCAGGCTTCCAGTGTTTCTCATCCCCTCTTCCCTTCTGGTCCATTTGCAGAAGCTATAATCCAGTGGGAACAACAGAGAGGACTGCTTTCCTTTCTCCACTCAGCTCCGTCTCATAGATGGAAGCTCTACAATAGGTCCACTGGTTAAGAATAGTAACTATCCAAATGCCCCAACTCCAGCTTATTCACAAAGCAGAGCTTCGACTCAAGGAGAGGTAGATTGAGAATACTAGGAGCTAACTTCTTTTCACAGTACCTGCTGGTAGAGCAGAGTCATCACTCTAGATAAAGTAAGATTTTGTTCCTAGCATTATTGCCTTGTCCGGGGGACAGGCAGTTTAATCTGAGGGAATAATTTTATTTTGAAACTGTGAATAGAGAACTCCATGCATAAGGGTACTTTCAAACACAGTAGAGATTTTGGTGGAAAGCAAGTAAGTGAAGGCTAGACACTCTATGATTCAACCAAAACAGTAGCAGAAATTTAATAGAGAGAATTAGGGAAAGAGATAGCTCAGAAGAGTCCTCCCAGGATCACAGTCAACTCTGATGTTTGAAAAGGTTAGGCTACACCCACTCAGGAGCAATGAGAATGGGATGTGTGACAGACTTGAAAGCATTCCTTAAGCCACACCCAAACCCTTCAACACAGACTGAAAGTTTACTGCACAGAGAGCTTTAATGCAACCTGTGTCTTAACACTGAAAAAATTAAGTTACTCTAACTCAGGGGTGACTCCTAAGGAACCTGGCTTAAAAATAATAGCACATTTTTGACAGTTAGAAATTATGTGCATGCTCAAGGCTATGTCTTCTCCAAGAGAAATCAGAGAAGGAACCTCTACACTACTAGTTCCTGGCCGAACATGGGGCAGAAAAACCTGTAAACTTCTTGAACACCAATCTCCAAGCCATACACGTATCCAACAGTAAAGGGGGAAAATGCAACTTCCTAAGGGTTCTAAGCTTAACAATGGACCAATTAAGTACCTGTGCAGTCTACAGAATCCATATTTTAGAATAAAAAGCACAAATAGTTGAAGATTAAAAGATAGAAAAAATATCACGCAAATGACAACCAGCTAAAATGTTATCACATAAAATAAACTTTAAGCAAAAGTCTATTTTCCTAGAGATAAGGGCATTTTATAATGACCGAAGGATGAATCCATCAGAGTTATAGTGGTTAGATAAATATACATCTCCTAACAACAGAGCCCCAAATATATAAAGGGAGAGACAATTTATCAATAACAGTGGAGAAATCAATAGTATACTTTTATTAATGGGTAAAAATAATATGACATCTAGGCAGAAGACTGTTAGGAAATGAACACTAAAAACTATAATTTGATCTTACAGACATGTAGAGTAATCCACTTAACAGTAGCAGAATATATATTCTTTTCAGATGCACACAGAACATGCTCCAGTAGAGACCATGTATGTACTAGGCCATAAATCAAGGCTCAATACATTTAAAAGGAATGAAATCATACAAAGAATGTGCTCTGCTCCAACCTCAATGGAATTAAATTAATTTAATTAATAACATGAGGAAAATTTGGAAACTCATAAATATGTGGGTATTAGGCAACAGACTCCTAAATAACCAATTGTACAAAGAAGAAACACAGAAAAACTAGAAAATAATTTGAGATGAATGACAACAAACACAAAACATAAAAAACTTGTAATATTTACTTAATGCACTTCTCAGAGAGAAATCTATAGTTGTGAACAACTCTATTAAAAAAATAGAATCCCAAGTCAGTAACCTAACCTTCAACTTTTAAGAAATAAATGAAGAACAATAAATGAAAATCATAGCAAGCAGAAGGAAGACAATAATAAATTCTATAATGGAAATAAGTGAAATTGAGTTTAGAAAACAATAGAGAATTTTCACAAAACCAACAGTTGGTTGTTTGAAAAGATGAATAAAACCAACAAACCTTTAGTTACACTTAACAAGGAAAAAGAAGAAAGCTCAAATTATTAATCATAGATTAAAGAAGGGACATTACTACTGCTCTATAAAAATGATTATAAAGAATACTATGAATAATACTATGCCCATAAATTATATACCTAAGACAAAAAGGCAAATTCCTAGAAAAATACAAACTAACAAAACTGACACTAGAAGAAATAGAAATCTGAATAGGTTGTAACAATGCATTTTAAACATGATATAAAAAATAAGGTAAGAGTTAATAATTTAAAAATTTACCACAAAGAAAGAAAATTTTAGGCCCAGATGCCTTCAGTGGTCAATTCTACCAACATTCAAAAAATAATACCAATCTACCATACACTCTTCCCAAAAAAGAAAACATAGGAGTGCCTTTCAGTTCATTCTCTGAGGAGAGTATCACTCTGATTCTAAAACCAGAAAGAAAATACCCAAAAAGAAAACTACAGATTAAATTCTCTTATGAATACAGATATAAATATCCTCAAGAAAATATCAGCATATTAAATCTAGCCACGTTCAAAAAGGTTTATACATCATTATCAGTTAAAGATTATTTTAGGAATGCAAGGTTGGTTCAGCATCTGAAAATCAAATAATGTAATATACTATGGGCCCAGTGCACGAATTCATGCACCTTGAAAGGAACTGTGGGCCATGAGGCTGCAGTGGGCACAGTGGTGGGTCTCGGCCCATCCTCTGTGCCCCTGCCTGGCCCCTCCCGCTGTGGCTCCCAATCCTCTGTCTGTTGGAAGCCCTGCTCCCACCACCTCCACTCCCATGCACTGATAGTGCCAGCTTCACTCACGCTGGCTGACAGCACAGAGTGATTGGGGCTGGCGCCAGCAGCAGATATGAGCAGGGCCAGTGCCATCAGTTGGTGCAAGTAGTGGCTGCTGTCCCAGTTGCCCCTCAGGAGCAGAGGGAGGTGGTGAAGTCCTCAGGGATGATTAAGGCCGGCAGCCACTGCTTGCATTCACTGATGGTGCCGAGCAATCAGGACTGGTGCTGGGCTCCAGCAGCAGATGTGAATGGCAGCTCTGGCACCAGTAGAGGGGGTATAAGTGGGGGAGGCACTGGCTACAAGCGTAAGTGCCAGACCAAGGCAGGGCACCAGTTGCTATCATTGGGTGGAGGCCCTAGTGGTTACTAGAAATTCTTTAGACCCAGCTTCCCCCACAGAGGGTGGAGCCTTCCAACTGATTCCCCTGCAGCTGGTGGCCTGGGCCTCCCTCTGTGGGGTGATCATAGGGCAATGGCCGGGCCTCCAATCAGCCGCATTGCACCTGCCTTGGCTGGCCTGGCACCAGTGGGTGTCATAGCGTGGTCATCTGGAAGGTCGTCCAGTCTAATTAGCATATTACGCTCTTATTATTGTAGATAGCCCCAAAATGGAAACAACTCAAATACCATCAAGTGATGAATGGATAAATAAAATGTGATATATCCACACAGTGGAATATTATTCAACAATCTGAAGGTATGAAGTACTGATATATGCCACAACATTGATGAACCTTGAAAACATTATGCTTAGTGAAAGAAACCAGTCATGAAAGATCAGATATTTTATGAATCCATTAATATGAAATGTTAATATGAACAGGTAAATCTATAGAGACAGATTAGTATTACTTATAGATCTATTAGTTATAGATTAGTTGTTGCCTAGAGCTTGGAGGCAGGAAGTGTGACTACTAATGAGATGGAACTACTTTTGGGAGGATAAAAATGTTCTCAAATTAGGTTGTAATGATGGTTGCACAATTCTATGAATATATTAAAAACCATTGAATGTTATACTTTAAATAAAAGTGAATTGCATTACCACACAATTATTATATTTTAAATAAAGCTGTTCATAAATATACAGTGAAATTCTGTGTATACCTTACTTTCAGAATTTGAAAAGGAGAAAGAAAACATTAATTTTCAATTGCAACTTATTTCATTTCAATAATGGCTATGTCCTTTAAAAAGCTTGAAATAGTTAGCAATTTATTGTGTTTAAATTTTGGTCATGAATATTCCTAATTTTAAATAGTATACGAATTAATAGAAGTTGAATATTAAACAGAATATACTTTTTATATAAAAATATATATACAGAATGACCAAATACATAAAGTTCTTTGGCATACATGGAAAGAAAATATTCTAAGAACACATTTAAAAAAACAAAATTTCTTGTTGATGTTCTAATTCTCTGTAACACAATTGTTCCATGGATTGCTTTTATGTATGACATGTACATATTGGAACTGACAATCTCTAGGGTACTGTTCTTAGAATTCAGTGATATCTGAGATCACACTTAGCACTACTTACCAAATTATTCATTATATTCTGGTCTGAGTAAGATTTACAGTAAATGTTGTAAATGTTGGTTGACAAATATGAGGTTATGTGGTTTGGCAGTCAGTAACCTGTCAGATGGTTTTGCTTAGATCTAGTTTTCTTTAAAAAAAAAAAAGTGTTCAGCCTCTTCAAATTATCAAACACTTTCCAGTCCTTCTCTCTCTTTACCTTTTCATGGCACACTTAAAAACACCGTCCTTTTTTGACAGTGTTCTTTCTTAGCCTCCATTCATCATACTCTTTCTCTTACCTCCCTAACATTTCCTTCCCAGCCTCTTATACAGGCCTTACTTCCTTTGACTTTTACTTACATGGTGGTGGTTCTTAGAGTTCCCTCCTTAAGTTCAACTCTTTTCATTTATGTGCCATCTTTGAGATCCCATATATTGTTACAACTTCAAAATGCAATTCATAGAGTTGGTGATAAACCACAAATGTACATGTTTATGCCTTACATCTTTATTGAGTTTCAAATTTTTAGCGGTGCAATTGGAATTTCTGCCTGTTTCTCTTAAACATCTAAAGTTCAAAATGTCCCAACTACTCAACTTAATCTGAAAATATGTTCTTCCCTCTGTGTCACATTCTCTATTACTAGTCTAAAGCTAACTGCATTTCCACTTGGTTCAGCACTCTATTCCAATCAGCACATTCTCTTGCCTAGAGGAGTTCTTCAAAAATAGGCATGTGACTCATTCTTTTTTCATATAGAATTCTTAAATACTTTGCCGAGAGCCTTTTTACATGTAATTATTTTGACTGTAACCTTTTAATGAGGACATTAAAACAAAAGGAAAGATTTGCTTGGTTCTCTTTGGAAAAAGTATTCTTGCTCTTAGGAGAGAATCACAGGAAGAGACACCCTCTCTTCTGCTTGATGTCCTAGTCAACGGTCTACCCTACAACTGCTGTGGCCATCTTGCTTCTATTAAGGAAGGCACCCTCAGGATGACAGTGAAGCACAGAGGAAGGCATGAGTGGGTGTATCTCACAGAAACTGCAAGATGTATTGACTCACACCAGTCCTAAAGCCCATGGCCCTTCTAAATTACCAGATATGCAAGCTATTAACTCTTTTGGTTTATGTCAGTTTGGATCAGTTTTTTCTAATATTTGCAGACCAAAGCCTCCAAACTGATACACTTTTTAAAGACATTTATGTACTAATATATGTAATACTTTAAATAATAAAAATTTTTTTAAAAAGTTTAATGGAAGGTAGGTGGAAGCACATTAGTCATGCAGAGTATGAATGAAATTAATTTTCCGTTAAATAAATGGTTTCCCTGTGAATAGACATAGGCACATTTGTATATAGCTAGGCCATATACACTTTATATTTGACAAGATAACACTTCCAAACCCCATTATGATATATGCTCTTGAAGAAATGATACTACAAAAGAATTAAATACATTCATCCTTCTTCACATAAATGTTAATGCTAAGTTTGTTTCATTGGGTGAAAAAATATTGGGTATGGCTACATTGAAATGCAGTAAAAAAAAAAAAAGTAAAAAGAAAAAAAGGCACCAAATGTTTTAATTAAAAAAAATTTTTGGAGGGAGTCTAGCTCAAAAATAAATGAAAAACATTCTTTTTTGCATATAGAATTCTTAAATACTCTGCCAAGAGCCTTTTACATGTAATTATTTTGACTGTAACCTTTTAAAATTTCTACTCAATTCTAAGGAGAATTGTGAAACATGGAGTTTTTGAACAATAAAATATTTAACACAAAACCCACAAATTTAATATCATTCCATGTGAGCTCCTATGTTCCAAATATTTTTTTCCTTAAAAAAGAAAATGTTAAACATCTTTCAGTTGTGTACTCTTTTTGTTGTCAGGAAGGATATTTGGAAGTAGAGCACAAAGGAGTTCTTTATTATGAAAGGAAATGCCAAGAAATCAGAGTTAATGCTTAAATGAAAGACTTAAGTTCTTAATTTTTAAGAATTTGGATTAATCTGGAGCCCCATAAGTGCCTTGACTGTTGGTATAACTTCAGATGTAAGAGGATCAGAGGGAAGTTGTCTGGCTCTTTACTTTTGCACTTCTTGGTGCTGTACTTTGTGCTCTTCTATTTTTTGTCTTCCTTGTCCAGAAGTGATTACTTTATTTGGTTAGCCAAGTACAACTATTCTAGTGTCCTTTCTCTTCTGAATCCAGTTCAGTTTTTTTTTTAGGATGCACTGAGCTAAGACAGCAACGCAAGATGCAACAGATCTTAATTTTGTACACATGGTTTCATTTTGTTGGATTAAGTCTGATGGTAACACACCAAATTAGATATATGCTGCTCATGTAGTCAGTTCCTGTTAGAATTTTGATTTCTCTTGGGGAGTTGGTAGATTTTAATTTGTACAATTGTGCCTTCAGTGGTTGAATATTAAGCCTTAAATAAAGTATTATTTCAGAGAATGTCTGAATCTGGTATTTTATACACACATTCCAAGAAGATGCATGAGCATATAGTTATTTCATGATGCAGCTTGTAAGCAATAATGATAGAATAAAATGGAAAGAGAAGGATAAGTGAATAGACTAATAGAGGAATTCAAGAAAGGCATTGCCAATCTGGCTGATGTGGCTCAGTGATTGAGCATTGATCTATCAACTATAGGACGTCACAGTTCCGTTCCTGGTCAGGGCACATGCCCAAGTTGCAGGCTGTATCCCCAGTAGGAAGAGTGCAGAGGCAGCTGATCAATGTTTCTCTCCCATCATTGATTTTTTTTATTCCACTCCTCCTCTTCCTTCCTCTCTGAAATCAATAAAAATATATGTTGAAAAAAAGAAAGGCATTGCCAACTATTTTTATAAAAATTTTTTCTTGTATTTACAACAATATCATTTTCCTGTGGTTTTAGTAATACATTTCTAAAAAAATAAATGTAACTAAAAAAACTAAATGCTCAAATTCATATTTCAGTAATTATCTGTTTGTGTCTTTTATTATTGGTCTCTGTATTCACTGGTCTTTGCTAGCTCTGTTCCTTAGAAAGGACAGCCAACTCCCAGTAGGCATAGCTGGATTTTGCTCAAAATGGCTCATTTCCTTTTCAATGTATTAACAATTAGCACCCAGTGTACCAAATTGTAGCTTTGACTTTCCACCTCTTGATGCTTATTGAACTAGAAGAAAAGTACATTAAAGCTTATACAAATGGCCAGGTTTCCTGCTTTAGTGAAAGTTTAAAAGAAAGCAGACCTTTCATTAATGTGAAAGGGAATAGACTAGTCCCAGCATTGAGTAAACTGAGTGAATTAGCAGGGAGGTACAATAGGAAAACTGGACACCTCCCAAGTTTGCCCTTTGTGGTGTTTCTATATTATTTTAGATTTGGAGTTAATTCCCAGAATGTCAAATATACCCATATTCAGATGTAAGTACAAAAACATTTCCTGAAGCCAAATAGAAAAAAAAAAATAGGCATTTGCCACCTTCCATTGGTTCAAAAGATTAGTGTGAAAATTAGCTATAAAAATTTAAAATGTAGCTACTCCATATTTTAAAATATAATCCCTGTATGTGTTTTTATAAAGGCTGTAGTAGGATAATTCCTAACTCATGTAGAATGGAAACTAAAACGTTCACATTTTTACTTATTTCCAATTTAAATTGCATTTGAAAAAAAAAAAGGATATAGAGTTTTGCTTTAGTTGGCCTCTTTTTACTGCCATGGGAGTTTACTTTCATCTCAGTTCCCATAGATATGTGTGAGAAATTCTTTAGGGCCTGAAACAAGAGTATCTTCAGGGTTATATGATCTGACCTAATCAACCATGATTGCACTCATACTCTTTTTTTTTTTAAATCCCTTCTAAAAGCTATTTAATGAAGGCCTTTCTCACCGTCTTCTCCTTCTTCCCTTGATTAGACATCGATGAGTGCAGTGTCATTCCTGGGATATGTGAAACTGGCGAATGCTCCAACACCGTGGGAAGCTATTTTTGCATTTGTCCACGTGGATACGTAACCTCAACTGATGGCTCTCGGTGCATTGGTAAGCCTTGTATTTTTGAGAGCACAATACACTGCTTCTTTATAATGACAGAACAACCCAAGCAGGTATGAAGATGGCAATGATTATAAAACCATTGGGAAAATGGCTGAAAGAGTTGTTTAAAATAAATGGTACCACTATTGAGAGATTGATAGACCAGGTGCTCTTTGCAAAGACTTCAGTTTCAGAAGCCATCTGGGTTTGTTTTATGTTGTCAGAGTCATTTTGGAAATGAAGAAAAACTTCCTCAGGACATTGCTTTTCCCCAGCATGAGCGACACAAAGGCATGAGAAAGATTTAAAAAATTCTGCTTTGGAGACAGAATGTAGTAATTAAATGTTCTTTCATTTCTATGAATCATGAATATAGTCAATGTCTTATTTACTTAGGCCTTGCTTATTCTAGTGAAAATATTTATTATGGAAAAGTAATGGACACCTTTAATTTTGTTCAAATTAAAGCTAAATATATTTTATGTTCTTCTTTGTTTAGAGAAACGGAACAGTGCTCCTTGATCACGTGTAGGTCAACCATTATTGAACAAGTCTTAGACTTTAGGGGCATTAGAGTTTCATGAGATACAGGAATTAGGAAAATAAAGCTAGCACCCAGAAATGGAGTCGCTTGGTTTACTAGAGGATAGTTGTCTGGGCAGTGCCAATCTCCTCTCTCCACCAGGAGGATATGTCAGTAATTGACTGCCAGGCCTCTGTAGATCCTGATGATGGTGCCCAAGTGAACGGGGTTGCTGAAATGGAAATAGAGTCAGCCCCAACAAAAGGGTTGAGGCCTGAATCCATTTACTAAAATGTACTGATATGCCAGACACTATGTTAGTTCTTGCCATCCAACAATAAATATGAGAGGTGTAGATCCTGATTTAGAAAGAGATGGAATCCACAACCTAACTACGTGTCCTGACTGGGAATTAAACTGGTCACCTTTTCAATGTATGGGATAAAGCTCCAACCAACTGAGCCAAACAGGCCAAGGCTCTTTTAACATTAAATTTATCAGCTATGAGAATTGAAAATGAGTAGAATGACCAAAAGTGGCTTAATTTTCTTAAATTAGTATAGGAAATTAACACACACACACACACACACACACACACACAATCAGTCATCTGCTTGAAACAGTTAATGGACTCAACTGTAGGAGAAATGTCCACGAGTGAGTCATTACTGAACATCAGTGGCTGTATGTCATATATTTTGGCTCAGGAACGTTGTTTTAGAATATAGCTAGAAGAAATGTGGCTTGATAAATAAATGAGGACTTTACTGTGAAGTTCTGGGAATACCAAATAAAATGTTTTATTTGGTAGGCAACGTGGAAGGCCTTTGAGAATGAATTGGAATGGAGTTGGGGAGGGTTAAGAAGAAAGACAAACTAGTTAGAGGGCAGAATTTTCCATAACAAATATTACTGTTTTATATCAGATTTCTAAATTATTTCTTTATACTTGATTTCTTAAACTGCTAAATCCTTCTTTAGTCAAAAGACACTTTTTCTTTTTTGTTGTTGTTTGCATTGAGGCATATTCTTCATCATATTCAGATAGTCAAAATCAAGATTTCTAATGATTTACTGAGGTTGTTTTTCTTTAATTTCAGATATTTGGTTTAACATTAAATCATGATAAACTCTCTTAATCTCCTGCCTATCTATATAAAAGTCTTAAGTCTTTTCTTGGACATTCAGAGTCCTTTAGAACATGACCCAGAATGTATTCAGGACTGATCTCTCACCCAACACATTTCTCTCATTGTGAACATAAGCATATCAAGGTTTTTGCCCACAATATCCCCTCTACCCGAAGCATCTTGATATCTCCCTAGCCCATTAAAACTAACTGAAATTCTGGCCCTTCAATGACTAGGATGCCTGACATACCTAATTTATGAAAATGTGAAAATCCTCACATTTTATTAATGATTTAGTGAAAGTGCTTTTTAATATTTTAATTCTAAAAAAAAAAATTCAACTGATCCTTCAAGTCCCAAATCAGATACCACATTTCTTTATAGCCATTGCTACCTAATCTAAATTCTCTTGGAAAAAAATCATCAGCCCCTCCCATAAAAATATTTTTAATTTCCTTCATTTCTGGGTTTACCATATTGTCACAGGAACTTGTGCTTTACTCATTGGCCAGACTGTGAACTTCATTAGGTCCTGCCTTATGCAGCTTTATATCTATGTAGTAGTACCTTGCATAAAAGTTTGGACTCAATAAGTCTTTTCTGAATGAATAATCCAACCAACAAATGATTGAATGAGATCAGATCAAATGTAAGAATTTTATGCTGGAAAATAACTACTTTTCATTGTCACCCTATTGGACATGATGTGGTGGTACTGAGTAGTGGTCCTAGATGATCTCAGAGCCTGCATGAGTTCCTAAGTGTGAGGCACAGTGAGTCCTGTGCAAAGCATGAGTCCCTGTTCATTTCAGTGTCAACATCCTAAGCCAGGAAGAGAGGAAAACCCCGCAGGAGGGGAGAACAACTTTCTAAAATTACGAAATCAATGTTAAAATTAAGTAAGCAGTTTAAAAATTTTTTGACTAACTATGTTACCTTTGGAATAAGTACATGTTTTCTATATATGAGAAAAAATAAATCTACCATTCTAATGTGTAAGAAATCTTTGACTTTGATTTTTTAAAATCTGAGTATATTTTGTTAGATTGAATTTATTTATGATTGAATTTTATAGGTCAGAGATATTCCCATGCTATTTATTTTGTAACCAAATATATGCTAACCATAATAAGCTGGATGAACTCAAAACATTTTTTTTAGTGTAAAACTGCATATTATCTGCAGCTTTATTCTAAGAGTGGCACAGGCTGAATGCTTCCCTTCCTTATTCTAGTTAACAGATATATCCCAAGCCTGTCACACATTGTAAAGTATCAACAAACTGCCTTCTTCTTTTCTTTTTAATCCTTACCAGAGGGGAAGAAAGAGAGAAACATTGGTCAGCTGCCTACCATACATATCCCGACCTATGATCTAAGCCACAACCTAGGTATGTGGCCTGACTGGGAATCAAACCCAAGACCTTTGGTGTATGGGATGACCATCCAACCAACTCAGCCACCTGGTCACAGTAACTGCCTTTTTCTTTTTTTGTGTAGGAAAATATTTTCATATGGCAGGAGAGCTTAGCTGGCATCCTATATAATAATAGTATAATATACAAAATCAGTGGACACTCAAAGCAGGACTGCCCCCAGTCCACAGGTGCCAGTGGGGGCCCCCTGCTCACCCCTGATCTCTGGTCAGGCCTAGGGGCCCTACCCATGAACAAATTTCATGCACCGGGCCTCTAGTTTTAATTATGCCAGTAAAAGAGGATAGTTTTCCCATTTAATTTTATGCTAACTATAAAAGTCAAATTTCTAATTTAAATTTGTCTGGTGTGTTTCATCAAATTTTTTAAATATCCAGGAAAGAACTTTCTCTTTTTATAAGAGTACTAACATGTGAGCTTAAACATACCTAACAATATTTTTAGAAAAATATTTAGTAGCACAACTTGATGGCCCTTATCTCATTTTGGAAGTCAGTGTCATTGTCATAACCATGGCATTTTTAATACCTAAGCTTCAGATTGTAATATAGGCAGATTGTAACTGGCAGCCAGCAATGAGTAAATAATGAATTGATAAGCAGCATGGAGCAAATTCTGTGTGCAAAATAATGTCACTGGTGCTGCTATGAGTACAGAGCTCTAGCAGGGACCCTCAGCAGGGGGACTCCCAAGTGACTGCAGCAAGTGAAGTTCAGAAAATAAAAAAGATCCTTGTAGTAACATGACTTCACCACAACATCCAAGTGCTTTACCTTGAGTGTTAAACAAAAGCTTCAATGCGCAATATTACCTTGGAATATTCTTGAGAAAACAAAACTGGAAAACATAATGTGGGGGTTAGGGGAGGGAAAGTTTGAGGCGATTCAATTCTAAGGAATTTTTAAGCAATAAATGCTATATGTTGAAATGAAAGGCCTAATTATTGTAGTGAAAATTGATCACAGGAAATGAGCACTGATGTTAATCTTGAAAAATTGGCAGGAGCTCCCCAAAGAAATTAGGGTGTGCTGAGCAAAGAGAAAGGTGTGAGCAAGATTATAGGTGCTGAGTATCTAGGTGAACTCAGGAGATGGTGAGAAGAGCATGTCAGGGAAAGATTGCTGAGTAAAACTGGAAAAATGGGTTGAGATGAAGGTTCTATTGCTAAAGTTCTTAACGGCCATGCTAAAAAGTTCCAAGTTGGTCCTAAGGGCAGTGAGAGCCCATTAAGACTTTTGAGCAGGACATAGACAAAGAAATGAGGAAGATCTTGATATGATGAGGTAGAAGGATGTCAGGCCGTGCTGCTGTTATTATGCAGCATTTTATGTGAATGATGGGTGTTGATTACATATGCATGTACTACACATTTATGACAACAATTGAAAGATAACAAAAAAGTAAATATTTAACTAAAGGGAAAGGGGAGATGGGGATGAAACAAAATACTGAATAGTGTTTTAGTTTTAACTTCAGAATCATATAACAGGTGACTGGTGGTGGAACAGGGATAGTATTTTAATTAAGAAAGAATGTCCCAGAAAGAGAAGCTTAGACAGTGAGTAAGGAACAGCTCACTATTTTAAAGCAAAAAGTAACTCTAAGAACCATTGTTCCTAGTTCCAGTTAGTTTTGTGTAACGGAAATGTAAAAGCAACACGAATGTATTTTAGGAATATTGAAATCTGCAAGATCAATCAAGGGAAACCCATGGTGGCGCCAGACCATCAAGGAGGTGAGGGCAGCCTCCAGAATCAGGGGTTAAAACCTGAGACAATGGTCGCTATTTACTGAGCACCTACTATCACTATTAATATTGTGGCTTGAGCTAATCTCATCTGTGTTTTCTGGCTGAACCCTTCATTTTTAACGAGCAAAGCTCACTCAACAGGGAGACATATTTATTTCAAGGTACAACCCCCAACTTTTACCAAGTTTTCATCACAATGTATAATTAACCTTTAGTTTTTCTTAAATCAAGTTTAGACTGAATTTCAAGCCACGGACCAAGCTTTAGTAATGGCACCATTATTTTGCTTCAAGATAGATTTATATTTTAACCAGAAGAGATATATTGCTTCCTTATTTTCAGTGTGTCTTTAAATAAGACTTCACGTAAACCTTGCTGTGGGAGTTATTGGAGGAATAGATTTGTTTTCATTCCAGTGATATATCAATCCTACAGTTAAACATATACCAAGCATTAGAAGGATTAGTCTTAAATGGTAATAAATATGCTTCATCTGTCTTTGTTCCTAATAATTCTTAGTTCTATGGGAGGTCCCTTTTTTATTTCAGATATTCTTCCATATGACACATTTCCAATATAGTACTTTATCAGAGAAATGCAATTTTAGATATGTGAAATAATCTCCTACCCACTCTTTTGCCTTTGAAATCTATTTTTGGGGAGACCTTAACAAGGAGACATCACTTATCTGTATCTCATCCTGATATGTTTTTGACTCAAAAGATTGAAGATAACTTCCTTGCCTCCATGCTGTTATTAGAAGAGAATAATTGTGAAATTGATGAAAAAAGTTATGATATACTTTCCAATCCTCACTTTCTGTCCCTCCACCCTCTCATCAGTGACATGGTTTCTTTCAATAGATATTATTGGATATATGAGGATAATTCAATATCTTTGAGAAAATACTTAAGGAAAAAGCTACTGAGAATTAAGTAATAATTTGAAATGAATTTGTATTTTATTCATCATAGGAATCTTCATAAGCAGGAATTATGCAGTACCTACATACAATGAGGTATTGCTCACATGCACTGCAATGTTCAGTGTAAGATTTTTGGACCCCTTAAAATATTGCAGACTCCCTAGACAAGAAGAAGAAATAAAAGGCATCCAAACTGGAAAAGAAGAAGTAAAACTATCCTTATTTGCAGATGAACTCCATCAAAAAAACTAACAGAATTAATAAATGAATTCGGCAATGTAGCAGGATACAAAATTAATGCCAAGAAATCTATGGCATTTCTATACACCAATAGTGAACTTACAGAAAGAGAGACTAAAAAAGCAATCCCATTTACCATCGCACCAAAAAAATTAAGATATCTAGAAATAAACTTAACTAAGGAGGTAAAAGATGTACATGCAGAAAACTATAGGACACTGAAAAAAGAGATACAGAAATATGTAAACAGATGGAAGAGCATACCATGCTCATGGATTGGGAGAATCAACATCATTAAAATGTCCCTACTACCCAAAGCAATCTACAGATTCAATGAACTCCCCATTATTATACCAGCGGCATATTTCACAGACCTAGAAAGAACTCTCCAAAGATTCACCTGGAACAAAAAAAGACCCCAAATAGCCATAGCAATCCTGAGGAAGAAGAACAAAGTAGGTGGAATCTCAATACCAGATTTCAAGCTGTATTACAAAGCCACTGTTCTCAAAACAGCCTTACTGACACAAGCACAGACATATAGACCAATGGAATAGAATAGAGAATCCAGATATCCACCCAAACCACTATGCTCATTTAATATTTGACAAAGGAGGCATGAACATCCAATGGAGTCAAGACAGTCTCTTCAATAAATGGTGTTGGGAAAATTGGATAGATACATGCAAAAAAATGAAACTAGACCACCATACACAAAAATAAACTCAAAATGGATACTGGACTTAAACATAAGACAGGAAACCATAAAAATACTTGAGGAATCCACAGGCAGCATAATCTCAGACATATGCCGAAGGAACTTCACTGATACTGCTCCTAGGGCAATGGAAGCTAAAGAGAAAATAAACAAATGGCACTACATCAAAATGAAAAGCTTTTTCACAGCAAAAGAAACCATCAACAAAACAACAAGAAAGCCGAACCCGGTTTGGCTCAGTGGAGGGAGCGTTGGCCTGCAGACTAAAGGGTTCCAGGTTCGATTCAAGGGCATGTATCCTGGTTGTGGGCACATCCCCTGTAGGGGGCGTGCAGGAGGAGGCTGATTGATGTCTCTCTCTCATTGATGTTTCTGGCTCTCTATCCCTCTCCCTTCCTTTCTGTGAGAGATCAATGAAATATATTTGAAAAAAAAAAAGAAAGAAAGAAAGCTCACTGTATGGGAGAACACATTTGCAAATGTTATCACTGGTAAAGGTTTAATTTCCAACATTTACAAGCAACTTATACAACTTAATAAAAGGAAGATAAATGATCCAATAAAAAAATGGACAACTGATCTAAATAGAATCTTTTTTAAAGAAGACAGAACGAAGACCAAGAGACACATGAAAACATGCTCAAAGTCACTAATTATCTGAGAAATGCAAATCAAAACGACAAACAATACCATTTCACACTTGTCAGAATGGCTATTATCAACAAATCAACAAAGGTTGGCGAGGATGTGGAGAAAAAGAAACCCTTGTGCACTGCTGGTGGGAATGCAGACTGGTTGCAGCCACTGTGCAGAACAGTATAGAGTTTCCTCAAAAAACTAAAAATGGAACTCCCATTTGACCCAGTAATCCCACTCCTAGGAATATATCCTAAAAAACTAGAAACACCAATCAGAAAGGATAAATGCACCCCTATGTTCATAGAAGCACAATTTATAATAGCTAAGATTTGGAAACAACCTATGTGCCTATCAGCAGATGACTAGATCAGAAGACTATGGTACATCTACACAATGAAATACTGTGCTGCCATAAAGAAGAAGAAATTCTTACCATTTGCAGCAACCTGGATGGAACTGGAGAGCATTATTCTAAGTGAAATAAGCCAGTCAATCAAAGAAAAATACCTCATGATTTCACTCATTTATGGATAATAAAGAACATTGTAAACTGATAAACAAAAAGTTAGATACAGAGGCAGTAAAGCATCAAACAGGCTATCAAATTACATTGGGAAGGTTAGGGAGAGGTGAGGTAGATAAAGGATCAACCAAAAGACTTGTATGCATGCATATAAGCATAACCAATGGATGCAAGACACTGGGGCTGAAACTGGTTTGGTTCAGTGGATAGAGCGTCGGCCTGTGGACTGAAAGGTCCCAGGTTTGATTCTGGTCAAGGGATATACCTTGGTTGCAGGCACATCTCCAGTAGGGGGCGTGCAGGAGGCAGCTGATCAATATCTCTCATCGATGTTTCTAACTATCCCTCTCCCTTCCTCTCTGTAAAAAATCAATAAAATATATTTTTCAAAAAATTAAAAAAAAAGACACTGCGGGGTGAGGGCATGCATGGGAGTGGGGTTTGGGGGGGGGGCAATGGGAAGATATGTACACATGAAATACATTAATTTAAAAAAATGGAAAAAATATTGCAGACTCCCAATGTTTGAGAGTGGTAAATGTAGATTCCTGGGGAATTCCTGATGAGCACCTACTCATTTTTATATTTATTCACTTATTTCCAATGTGCTGTTGCGTTTGGCCTGTTAGTTGTTTAGAAGTAGAAGAGGTTTTTCTGGCTTGCAAATCTCCCATATGGGCTTGAAAACAAAAGCGTTTTCTACAGTTGTTGCATAGATATATCCATTAGATGAAATTTATTAACTATACTATTATGATTTTCTCTATATATACTGAACTTTGTCAGTTACTGAAAGAGTTTTACAAATATCCCACTAAGTCCTGGCAGCATGGCTCAGTGATTGAGTGTTAATCTATGAACCAGGAGATTATGGTTGGATTCCAGCAAGGACACATGGCTGGATTGCAGGTTTAATTCCCATTGGAGAAAATGCAAGAGGCAGCCAATCACTGATTTCCTGTCACCATGTATGTCTCTCTCCCTTCCTCTCTAAAATATATTTATAATCAATAAAATTATCTACACTAATAAAAGAGTAAGATGAAAATTGACCATACCTTCACAACGCCCACCATTCAGAAATGAGTATGCAAATTAACCTAACAAAGACAGTAGGTTAATTTGCATATGCAGGCACTGAGTGGCCTGGGGCCAGGGCAGGTTCCTTGCATTGTCACCATGGCGACAACGCAGATGTTCTGCACTGCCCCAGCCACTCCAGGCCTCTGGGCAGCATGGGAAGGCGGAAAGGGAGCTCTGACCAGAGTGAAGGCAGTTCTGGCAGCCAGGAGAAGGAAGGCCCATTCTTGCATGAATCTTCTTTGTGCATCAGGCCTCTAGTAAATAAATAAATAAATAAATTAATTAATAAATTAATAAATTAATTAATTAATATCCCACTATGATAGTAGATTTCTCAGTTTCTCTAAGTTTTTATTTTACATATTTTGATATTATGTTACAAGATGAGGTTTAAAAATATTATATTTTCCTGATAAATTGAACCTTTTTTTCAATATGTATCAATTCTAAAGTTCTTTTACTATTTTTGTCAATTTCTAAATATGTTTTTTTAGTATATTTTATCTCATATTATTTTGCAGCACATTTTGTGAGAGGAAGTGTAATGTTTAAATATATCCCTCTATTATATTTTTCTTCTCACTGTTTTTGCTTCCTTATGTTTTAAATTTGTCTCTTTTAAACAATCAAAATCTTAAATTGTTTTGCACAATATGAAAATCTTTATCTTTTAGGTTGAGACTAAATTCATTTATATTAATTATAGCGAGTGATATATTTGTTTTTTTAATTCTTTTTTGTCAAAAGTTATACATTGATATATTTGTTTTTATTACTATTACCTTCTATATGTTTCCTACTTACTTTTTTCTCTTTTTTGCTTATTTTTGGATTTATTTAGGGTTCTCTCTTCCCCCACATTCTGTTATTTTCCCCCTCTTGTTCAGAAGTTACATACATTATTTCTGTGATTTTGGTGGTTATCATAGCTGTTTTCAGATGTATATGTAACTTCAAGTCTAAAATTAATCTGTATTTTTACCCATATTTAAAAATCTAAATAATAAAAGTATTAGAATGGTTATACTTTGATCTCCCTCTTCCAATTTAAAAAATCCTAGCTACTGCCACTCCCTCTTTGCAACAATTTAATCATTATTATTGCTGTTTGATATTTTAGTGCCTGTTAGATTTTACCCAGGTACCTAATAATATTTTTCCTCTTTGTTATTTATACATTCCAAACTTTCTACTTGGAATAATTTTTCTTTTGCCTAAATCACCTCTTCAAAAATTTTCTTTAGAGAGAACTTTTAGATAGAAAATTTTCTTTTTTTTTTATTATTATTCCTGAAAATGACCTTGATTTTCCCTTTGGAAATATGGTTTCTTTGGATACAGAATGTTAAGTGGACAAAAAATACTATTGCATTGTGTCTAACATCCATTTTTTCTGTTAAGAGGTCCGTGCTTGTGTGAATATCATTCCTTAGCAGGTAGTCTGTCTTTCCTCTCTAGCTGTCCTATCTAATAAAAGAGTAATATGCAAATTGACCATCACTTCAACACAAGATGGCCACCTCATGTGGTCAAAGATGGCTGCCGCCATGTGAACATAATATGGCTGCCAGAAGATGGCCTGTAGGGGATGGCAGTTGTGGGTGATCAGGCCAGCAGGGGAGGGCAGTTGTGGGTGATCTGACCTGTAGGGGATGACAGTTGTGGGTGACCAGGCCAGCAGAGGAGGGCAGTTAGGGTCAATCGGGCCAGCAGGGGGCAGTTAGGCAAGGGAGTGGTTAGGGGGTGATCAGGCTGGCAGGCAGAAGTGCTTAGGGGCAGACAGGCAGGCAGGCGAACGGTTGGGAGCTAGTAGTCCTTGATTGTGAGAGGGATGTCCCAGATGGGAGAGGATGCAGGCTGGCCTGAGAGACTCATATACCCCTACCCCCATGCATGAATTTTGTGCACCGGGCCTCTAGTTTTTAAGATCTTTGCTTTTTCTTTGGGTGTTTGTGGTTCAGTGATGTGACAAGCTGTGGGTTTCTTTTTATTTTTCCTACTTTGGATTTGTCAAAATTCCTTGATTAGAGATTGTTGCAACCTTGTTAGATCATTCTAAACTAGTATCTGTTGAACATTGCTCCTCCCACGTCTGTTTATTACCTCTTCCTAGTAGTCCTATTAGATACATATTATCTTTTCAAGCTCATGTCCATATTTCTTAACTTATTAACATTTTCTGTCTCTCTAAACTACAATGAAGTTAATTTATTCACCTATATCGTCTAGCTCAGTAATTCTTCATTCACCTATGTGCACAACTGTGTAATATATTCACTGAACATTTTACTTCAGTTATAATTAAGTTTGCTGTTTGTTCAGTGAGCTAGCTGTTTTTCATTGAGCCTTATTTCCTTATGTGTTATTTGTTTACTTATTCTTTTCCTGTTAGCTACCTCTTTTTCTTGGAATTTTATTTGTGGGAACTCTTTAAGATCGGGTGTCAATATTAAATCCTCAGTGGTATTAGTTTTTGCCTGTTGCTTGAAATATTTCTACCTGAGGACATATTTATATTAGATTGCTCCTTTGAAGTTTTTCAGACCCAATATGAATTGAGACATCAAAGCTGTCTGTGTGAGGAGGAACTTGTGGTTATAGATTCTTTGGAAAGATTTTCTTTTCCTCCACCCAGGACTGAGGCAGAGACAAGCGAGTCTCTTAGCTGCCCTTCTCTAAATTAACCTTACTCTAGGGATTCATCTCTTTGGAGCCCCTGTTACATTCATAATGGAGGGGAGAAATTAGGCTTCTTATCTCTTGTGCTTTGGGTCCTGGGAAAGTATAAGAGTTGAAATGTCAGGTTTCTAGAATTTTGCAGAAGCAGGCTGTAAAACTGAAAACTTTTTGTTCACTTACCTATGATTCCTGTTTTCACTTCATTTTGAGACTTTTTTCATTTTTTTCATGCCAGTTAGGTGATGTATTTTTTAAATAGTTCTTTCATGCCAGCTAAATGATGTATTTTTAATTGTTTTATCTATGATATTTCTAGTGAAAGAAACATTCAGAATAGCTAATTCACCATTCTGCTAGAAACAGAACATACGTTGTTTTATTTAATTCACCCACCAACCCTTTTCCAGGGTAGAGTTCAATATAATTACAAAATCAATTAGTATTTTGATGTAAACCTAGGTCTCCTGATACAAGGCCACTGCTTCTTCAAAACTTAAGGTACAGCCTCCTCCTTGCAGAAACCTTGGAGAGATCAATACAGTTCAACTTATCTGGTAGTATTGTTTCATTACAGTGATTACTGTTAAGAGTTTGGGACTTTCTAATTTACCTCCTATTCTGGAGGAGTGTTACAATCAAGTAAATCTAGGAATGTGGTATTTTGGGTTTCAGGAATGAATATTTCCAAAATTATTTTCCTGTATCATTCTTGGGAATAGAAACTTCCCTGTGAAATCATTGCAAGTGACAGCAACTTATGCAGTTTATGAAATGTCTGCTGCGTCTTCAACCATGCAGGTATGTACCAAATTTAGTACAGATGCTCCTCAACATATAATGAAGCTACTTTCCAATAAACCCTTTGTAAGTCGAAAACACATTTAATACAACTAACCTACCAGACATCATCGCTTAGCTTAGCTTACCTCAAACATATTCAGAAAATGTTGGCGACACAGTAATCTACCGAGTATCTGCTGTTTATCCTGGTAGTTGTGTGGCTGACTGGGAGCTGCAGCTCATGACTCCTGCCCAGCATCAGGAGAATATATCATACCACATTATCTATAGTCTAGGAAAAGATCAAAATCAAAATTTGAAGTACAGTTCCTATTGAGTGCATACTGCTTTCACACCTTCATAAAGTCAAAAAAATCATTAAGTCGAACCATCCTAAAGTTGGGGAGCATCTGTACTTTGATTTGGGACATACTTGGTTTCTTTTGGGAAATAGGGGGAAGTGTACTGATTCTTACATGGGGCATCTTAAAATCAGTTCTTTTATTTAACAACTAGAGGGCCGATGCAAGAAATTTGTGCAAGAATAGGCCCTCACGGCCCCTGCTGCCTCAGCCCTCATAGCCCCACGGCCCTGCAACCCCACCCACTTGTCATTCAGGAAGGTCATTCCAGAAGGTTGTTCCATCATCTGGTCTAATTAGTATATTAGCTCTTTATTATATAGGATAACTTGGAAGCAAAGCAACCTGAGGTATACTATAGACATTTGGGAAAATATGTTTATTTTAAACTATATGTAATGCAGAGAAATAGGCTTTATCTATTAATGGGATTATTTTTGATTAATAGTTTCAAGTGCATTATTAATTGGAGCTCCTGATTGTTGTGCTCCATCTTTCTTCTGATGGTCATAGACAAAATACTTTTGAAGACATCTTGATAAAAGTTGAATGATGTATAGTGAATTAGACACCATTTTTTTCATTGCTTACAATAAAGGCAGATTGAGTTATAAACCCACAGATGACACTACTATTTTACCCTTATGCAGTTTTGCTTTTTATGTAGTCTTTTGATGATGTCTTCTAGCTTTTATCTTCCATCTTAATCCATTCTCTATCCTGCTGCTAGAATGATCTTTATCCTAGTCACATTTGATCATGCTACTTCTCTTCCCCCAATATTGTAGGATAATACACACAGTCGTTATCATAGCAATACTGCCAAACCCCGTGATTACTTTACTTCTTACATGGAGCATCTTAAAGTCAGTTCTTTTATTTAACAACTAGAGGCCCGATGTGCGAAATCCACACATTACTTTACTTCTCATCACCATTTGACATCATCTATTGCCCCTAGTTCTTGAAAATGTCTCACCTAGCTTCATTGCTTATAATACCCATGTATATATACTGATAACTCACAGGTATATATCTTCAGCCTGACCACTCCTCTGGGTTCCAGGTTCATATATTTAACATCCCAAATATAACACATTAAAGAGAAACTTTGTATAATGTTCTCTAATTCTACTTTTTCCCTCGTCATCCTCATCTCAGCTGTGTAAGTCAAAAACTTAGGAAATTCTCTCTTTCTCTCACACCCCTACCCATGCAAGTTCCTATTGGCTGTACTTTGAAAATATGTCATCATCTTTACTGCTACCATCCTCATGCAGGGTACCATCATCTCTTACCTGAAGGTCTTCCTTCCTGTGCTCACTATAGTCAGTGGCCAAAGAGATTTTTTTTAAATGTAAACTGTTGTGTTTCTTCTAATTGAATCCATTTAATTAATTTTAAAGAACACCAGATAGCATCCAAAGTCCTCCTGAATGGTCCTCAGGTCTTCATGATATTGCCTTTGATATCTCTCTGAGCTCATAGTCTCTCCCTTTTGCATGTTCTTCTCTAGTCATATTGGTCTCTTGCTTTTTACACACATCAAGCACATCCTCTTCTTTCACTTTCAATTACTCTTCCTTCAGATAACTGGTTCATTATCTGACTTTATTCAAGTTTCTTCTCAGATGTCACTGTCTCAAAGAGATGCTTCTGATCAACCTTTCCAAAAACAGCACACATCTCCAGGTCAGCTGGGATTGGAGGATCTAGGATGGGGTTGGGTTGCTGCCTTTCTGCTTTTCTTAAAGTTCCAGACCTGACTGTGTTGGCTTCTCACTGCAGTATGCACTCTTATCTGCTTTATGTCTTTCATGTTTGTATCCCTGGGATGTGGCATGGTTCTCAATGAACATTTGCTTAGTAAATAAATAAAGGAATGAATAAAATACTAGAAATGAAAAGAATAAATAGATACACTAGAGATTAAGTAAACTAACTCACTTCATTTAACCTCTTCTAATGGGTGAAATAATGTAAGAACCTGAGATAATTCTGCCATGCCTTCTATTTTATTTTAGATCAAAGATCAGGCACATGTTTCTCAGGCCTGGTGAATGGTCGCTGTGCACAAGAGCTCCCAGGCAGAATGACAAAAATGCAATGCTGCTGTGAGCCTGGCCGCTGCTGGGGCCTTGGAACCATTCCTGAAGCCTGTCCTGTCAGAGGCTCTGGTGAGTGGCTGGCTGCTAGTCTCCTTAAGACAGACAGTACTAAGAAAATTTGTGCTAATGTACTTTGCTTTTCTTTTTGAAGTCATGTCATGTCTATATTCCCATTACTGTCTTCCATGTGACTTGGATGTTTTGGGGAGAGTTAGGGTAGCATTATTTATTTGGGATCAGTTTTGACTGTACCAAATTTATTAATATTAAAATAATTTCTAAAAGCTGATTAGCACCGGTTTTTGTGAAGTATTTTTAAAAATTATTTTGAATGCCTGTATTTCAATTCAGTTTCAAAACCTCCTGATCTTTCATTCCAGAGTTTGAATACCTTTGACTAAAAAGTTCAACCTCCATTTATATTAACCCCCATTTATATTTTATTTCAGGAGTACCCTTTTCGTAACTTATAGTGTCCCAATTCTTGAAGATACTTTCTTTTTTTCAATGACCTGAACATTAAGAATACAAGGGTAGGAGGATGCCTCTCATTCCTTTTGCTGTATGAACTGCCATATAATTGAGGCTAAATTAGAAAATCACTTTAGGATGAATGAGCAATAGCATCTCTTATTAATAAAATATGAATAGTTAAAGTACAATTAATACACAATAACATATATTGATATACCTTATCACATAAAGGAATATCAATATATGTTATTGTATGTTATTGTAATGTCTTCATATTAAATTATAATTTTTATGGAAACTAATTTTTTGAACTATGCTTATAAAATATGTAACTGTACATACTGTTTTGGAGAAAAACAAGGCACATTCTTTCAAAATCTTTAAGCTATAAAAATCAAAACCAAGTAGTAAAATTTTTAAAAAGAGTTAATACCTAGTATATAATTTTGGAAACTCATAGTTCCACTAGTAATAAATAATAGTAATAGCAATTGTAATATTAATAATAAATAATAGTAATATTAATACTGAAACAATTACTTGAACTGGAAGTTTTCATTTCTTCTGACATAGTTTCCTAATTCTGAGAACAATTAGGGAAATAAAGGCAATCACTATCCCTGCTTCTTTTCTCTCAACTTCAACACTTGGACAAATAAGGAGCAGATTTTAAAGCTTATTAAATAACATCTTCTGTTAAAATCCACATTGGAAAAAATATTACTCTAAAACCATATTAATCCCTTAAAACAGGAAAAGAGATAGGAAACATGTTTAGGTGCAAAACAGAAAACATTTAAAATAAAATAAAATACAGAGGATAAATTACTTAAAGCTTTAATTTTACTCCATTCAAGTAAATTTCTTGCATTCATAGTTATATCTAGGATTTTGTGAGTTTTACTAAGGGACATAAAATCAAAATACTCATATAGGTAATTCTTTGGTTATACAACTCAGTTAACATATGACATATAGGTTTTAATATTTTTCTGAGACATGTATACCTTTTCCTGCTACTGTTAGCCTTGAAAATATTTATCAGGATAACGCCCTACTTATTCACATCATGTAGATACAGATAAACTAAAACAGATTGCTTTTATTATGCAGAAAAGCAGCCATTTGTGTGTAAATGAAGTTTCTTTTTTTTTTCTAGAGGAGTATCACAGACTTTGCATGGATGGACTTCCAATAGGAGGGATTCCAGGAAGTGCTGGTTCCAGACCTGGAGGCACAGGGGGGAATGGCTTTGCCCCAAATGGCAATGGCAATGGCTATGGCCCTGGAGGGGCAGGCTTCATCCCCATCCCTGGAGGCAATGGCTTTTCTCCTGGTGTTGGGGGAGCGGGTGTAGGGGCCGGGGGACAGGGGCCCATCATCACTGGACTAAGTGAGTGTTCACTTTTTGTGTAAACCCTTTAGTTTTCTGCCTTAAATGATACTATAATTCCTAACATTTTTTCCAAAAGGTGTGTGTGTGTGTGTGTGTGTGTGTGTGTGTGTGTACATGTATACATATATGTGTAAAACTCTGTTTCAGGGTCTAAAATATAATGCAGTAATATAGAATTCTTAAGAAAAATGTTATTTTTTGTGTTTCATTAACTTTCCCAATTGGAGAAAAGAATGAGTGATCCAGGCTTTCTTTGAAAAGAGAGATGAGAGTACAGTGATACTCCAATCCAGATGACGCCATTCAAAAGCACGTTTTTTGGTTCCAGTGTATTTCACTTGGCCCTTTGCAGCTGCCCTATTCATACAACCCTTGAATTAGTTCCAGAACCATTTCTCAACTGAGATAAACTGAATAAGGCTTGCTCTGTGCCTATCCAAATATTATAATGAAATATCTTTCTTTTCCTCACTCTTTTTTGTTGAATAACTTAAGAAATCGAGAACTGTGGGCTTTAGGCCAGAATTGGCATTGGTGTACTTGACATTTGAGTTCATTTTTTTTTAAAGAACTGCTCTTGCTAATAATATTTTATGATGTCCCACGGTGTGGTGTTTATTATTTTTGGCATATTGCCTGTATACTATATCTGAATATTCAGCACAGTTACAAAAATGGAAATGGAAAGCATTCAAATGTACAGTAGAACATTCCTGACATTTTAAAGACATTATTGTGGGCAAAGTCTCCAGATGCATAACTTAACAAATGCCAGTTACAACCATGTGTCACAAGAATATTTTTAAGATCCTCAACCTTAAAGTTTTAATACAATCTAGAATAATGTGAGCTTTTGATATATACACCTAATTAATGTACTATTAAATATCCTTTTAAAATTAATTCTAAGAAAAGTAATCCATGTAATGATGCACTATCACTTGTGTTTTAATTTTCCATAGCTATTCTGAACCAGACAATAGATATCTGCAAGCACCATGCTAATCTTTGTTTAAACGGACGCTGCATACCTACTGTTTCTAGCTACCGCTGTGAGTGCAACATGGGCTATAAGCAGGATGCAAATGGGGATTGCATAGGTAAACTCATGACTCTTTAATTCTTCTTAATCTTTGATAGCTTTTACAGATATATTGGACTGAATGTGATACAAAAAATGTCTTTTGAAGTAAGCTAATTTCCAAACTCCTGTGTGCATAGTCTTCCCTGTGCTTCCTTAACCTTCTGTTGAGCTAGGCCACATCAAGAATCCCCCATTCTGAATGTAAGATTTCTGGCTCCGTTTTTTCTTGCTTTCTTTCCTTCTTAGCTGAATAACACTGGATATATGATGGTGTCATTAACATGCACAGAAAGGTACAGATTGGGAGGAAATAGCTTATGGGTTTTTCTGTTGTTGTTTTTTTATTCCTCACGCAAGGATACTTTTTCCATTGACCTTTGAAGAGAGAGTGGAAGGAGGAGAAGTGGGTGGGGTAAGAGAGAGAGAGAGACATTGAAGTGAGAGAGACACATCGAATGATTGCTTCCCATGCGCACCACAACGGGCCAGGGATCAAATCCACAGCCCAGGTACTTGCCTTTGACCTGGAATGGAACCCACAACACTTTGGTCCATGGGCTAATACTCTAACCACTGAGAAAACCTGGCCAGGGCTGATGACATTTTTTTTAGACATGTAAAGTTTTAGGTGTGTGGAGTATTTAATTATAAAAGTCTAAAGAAAGCTAAGAGAAGTGTTCAGTGCCAGAGATACAGATCCATAACATAAGGTAGATATTAACCATGAGAGTGAATACTGTCACCTGGACTAAACAACAAGAGGGATGAAAAGATTAATAGTAGTTCTGCGGCTAGATCCCATGGAACAACAACATAGGTTCATAAAGAAAACAGTAATCATGTTGGAGAGAGAAAAAAATAATGCAGAAAGTATTATGTCCTTGAAAGGATGTGCAAGGGTACACTTTCACGAGAAAAGTAGTGTCAAGTGTGTTAAATATAGCAGAAAAATCAAATACAATGAGGTGGGGAAATCTACTGGATTTCATAATGAATGGGATTTGAGGATCTATTAAGAGTAGTTTTAGGACTATGGGAATTGAGCCATTTTGAGGTTATTCTTTTATTTGTTCTTTATAGTAATAAATGATCGTGTATATGTTTTCATAATTAGTATAACACTAAATACCAGGTTTGGGTTCAGGTCTTCTGTTACAAAATATAGATGAGAAACCAGGAACAAAGAGGATTATAATTTTGCCAAGTCAAACTGAAAAGATCTGAGTGGACTATGATTATGAAGGAAAATGTGAGCCAAATGTAATGTTTTGGAAAAATGATTATTCTAAACTATGTACAGAGTTACAAGATGAGAATGATCAAATAAAGCTTATTTCAGGATCCCTATGTACTGTTACATAGGTTTTTCATTACACAAGTATAGCAGGTACCATTCACACAGAAATGATGCACCCTGGGGTGTGCAGTGCAACCACACACACACAGCATCCCTGGCTGAGCAGGTAATACTTGGTGCTTGTTTAAGTGATAGACCAGGTGGTTAGTTTGGAAACATCATGAAATACTGATATGTCTATTTTTATTATATGTCTTGAAAACAATTTACTACCAGAAAACATTATTATCCTATTTGATAAGAGAGGAATATGCTAATTATCTGTTACACTGTGAGGTGTAATGATCGGATCATGGATCTGCAGGAGGGTGGGTAGCAAATTACAAGGGGCAGCAGAGAACTACAGGAGGGAGCAGGGCAGCAACTGTGAGGGCGAGCGGCATGTGGGGGGGGAGCTACAGGAGGGCAGGGCAGCAAGCAAGAGGGAGGCGGAGAGCTACTAGAGGGCAGCAACGACCTATGGATTCATGCGCAGGGCTACTAGTAAGTATATAATATATAAAGTATTCCCTCTTGCACATGCATACACAATTACAATCCGTCAAATTGAAATTTGATTGGCTATTTTTGCTTGGCTATTAGTATTTGTCATTCACGTATCACTGCATGATTCACTAATTAACAAGTAAATGTAGGCCAGAAGTTAAGTATTTTTTGTAAACTAGCCAGAAACCACCATTTATTCCATGTTAGCGCCTGGATACACTTTATTCTAGCTAATAAAACACCTCCTCTCAGGGGGGAGCTTGCAAACCTTTGGCATAAAGATAAACTGTCTTTAAGGATCAGCAGTTCCTTCTGTAACCATGCTGCTGGTCCAGCCTTCTTAACCAGGGTTCTTGTAGAGAATGAGGCCCTGAAGAACTTCACTTCTCCCAAGGGTGAAGCATGGTTAGTGCAATGCTAGATGTGCAGGAAATGAACTAACCACATAAAATGGATGACTTAAGGTACTTTTCCTGGAACCCAGGTGAGAAGGGCTGCTGCCACCCTTTTAATAAACTCTGTGTCTAATGTAATATCGGGATGGTATGTCTGCACAGTTAGTATGTTCACATAAATCTTAAACTTCTAAGTTTTACTCAAACATTGTTACAGACAGTTCCATTCTAGTTTGATCTCATCATCCAGACCTGAAAAGGTAAAACCTAGGCAGAGTTATCTTTGTATTGTAAGTAGGAGGGACAAAGGTTAGTATTGGGGCATCTTTTCAGAAGGGAAGTTGTTTATGTTTTTATCTTTCTAGCGTCAACTCCTAGCAAATTTGAGTTATAAACAACATGCTGGGATGTCAGAAAAAGCTAAAGAGGGCATAAGCCCAAGATAAAGTGATGACTATGTTCATTGCACCTGTGTTTTGAGGACCAACAAACTGCCTTTGCTATTTGGGAACTTCCTTTAGATACTGAGGAAGTGCTATCACTTGAAAGTCAATAACTGTATTAAAGGATCAAAGACCAGAGAAATAGAATTGTGTCCATTTTGCTATTATGAATTACTCCTGAGATCTGGAAAGTTGTGTTTACTCATTACATTATTCTCTCCTTTTCCTGAGAATTTTACTCTAAAATGAATTTTTGTGACTCTTTTGTTTTCTAAGTTAGACTGCTGTTAGCAGTGGTTCTTAACTCCATATAAATTATCCTATTTGGGAAGAGTAATAAATAATTTTTGTTTCTGTTGGGCCAAAGATAATCTTAGAGCCCTTGCAAATTAAAACTATTTGCTAAGTTGGAACATAAAGTACTTTTTCAAAGGTTACTGTTTCTTACAGCAATAATATCTGAGAATTTAACCATTTTGGTGATGTCTTTCTCAGTTACTTTAAAATTACTTTCTCATTTATTTTAGGAGTTTAAAATCTTGTGAACTTTGCCTAAAAATGCTCAGTCCACAGTGGAAATATAGGAAGAAATCAAAGTGCACAGACTGTAAAATTTAAGTGCCCCTGTTCTTTTGCACAAGGCAAAACAAAGGGGAACATTTTGAAGTGTGAGACTCAGAATAAAGTAGGGGCATGAGGTGTACATTTCAGAACATTTATAATTAGTCTTCCATTAGCTTAGAAAACCAATGGGGTGTAAAGTCATGGATTTTAGTCATTAATAGGTTTTTGGTGATTGTTGTCCTTCCAAAATAAAAGTAAATAAGTGAATGGATTCTCTCTTCTGGGCACTGGGTCTTTAGCCAAGGGGCTATGGAAACAGCAATGCATGGAGCTTTAGTGGCAAAATCCTGGCAGAGGCAATCCTAGGAACTAGAGGCTTTGAGAACAGGTTTTTGAGGGGAAGGAAAGGTCCTGAAAGTGACCTAGCTTTCCAGAAAGTTTATCTAAAGAAAGGGGGTTGGATGCATGTTTTTCACTAGAACAGACCTTTACAATGAAACTTCTGTTAAAGATGCATCTATAGCACAGTTTTAATTGTTACAGTCAGTATTACAAAGACATAGAACTTGAGGGATCTTCAACACTGCATACTGAACATGGAATTTCGTATTGGAAAGTTCATTAATTATACATTGTATGCTTACTAACACTCTAAACTCTCTTTTTTCATTTTGCTTCATTCCTTTGGCTCAGTAGAATTGATGTTATCGACCAAAAGTTTAAATGTAAGTGAGTCTTAATGGGCTGAAGGTGTCTTTTGATGAATCGAAAAGCATTTAATTTTTTTTCTTTTAGTTTTTTGTTTTTTGTGCATGTGTTGTGTGTGTGTGTGTGTGTTTGCTATGAGATTCCCCACCCCCCTTTACTTGAGAGAGCTTAATTGCATTCTGTCTGAGTGTTTATATAATTGAGGTTGGTGAGTTTGATAGAGTACAGTTCCTGTTTTAAGAACATCTGTGAAAAGAGTAATCTGTTTATTAAAATGTTAAACCTGTGAATTGATTTTATTGTTGTGCTCTCTGATTTAGCTGAAATTGTATATGTTAATGGCTTCTACACGTATGTGAAATGGCAAATCATTATGCCCTCACCAGCCAGCCATGTTTTTAATTTGCCAGCATTCAAAATACTATTTACTGGGCATTGCTGAAAGAAGATGAATTAAACTTTTCTAACATGTGATTTTTCTGGGAGTTGACTTCTAGACTGTTCAGACTGTCATTTGGTTGTGCAGTTCCTGAATTCTGCAATGGGTTTGCATTTAATCAGGCCTTGGGGGGCTTGAATGAAAAGCAGTGGCATTTTTCCCATTTAGGATCAGAACTAGTATTTGCATAAAACTTGGTTTTATGCAAAAAAAAAAAATTCTGTGCCAATATTAAGGTCCTAGAGAAACCTGAAGCTACTGAAAATAATAGCTTTGTTTTAATTAATTTCCATTTTCACTCCACCCTCTGTTACTACAAAATATTATCAAGCCTTTATACATGTATAGTTACATACATAGTTGAGTTCACAAAATGATAAAGAAACCCCATAATCCAGCTATCTTTTTCATTAAAACTAATAGAAGTGACAACATGTAATATAAATATATATTTTCAAAATTTTTGATTGATCTTCTAACACTATCCTGAGGCTAGAAAAGCTATTCACTTGCCCAGACAACTAAGGATAGTAAGCACAATAGCCTATTGGAACTCATAGCTGTGTCTTTACAGAGTCCCTGCTTTTAATCATTGTGCATTATTCAGATTGAAAAATCATTATTTCTTGATTAAAGCAAATTTGCTTGTACTCTCCAATAGGCAATATTTTTTTAAAATCTCCATACTGGCCTTTGTATTTAAAGAAAGGAATGTTCATTCATTTATAAATACTCTGCTATTTAGACTATTACCACCGACTAGCCTCTCATATTTAGGAGGCCTAAATGTACTTTAAACAAACATTTCTAGAAATGGAGTGAAGTCTATAATGGTTTCTTTTGCTGCTCACAGATGTTGATGAATGCACATCAAATCCCTGCACTAATGGAGATTGTGTTAACACACCTGGATCCTATTATTGTAAATGTCATGCTGGATTCCAGAGGACTCCTACCAAGCAAGCATGCATTGGTAAGGCAGTTTGCTTTCACATGTGAAAATGTTCCGTGAAATACAGCGACCCAGGCTGTTGAGGTTAAAAGTAGATTTATTAAAATAAAACATGGAATTAAATAAGTGCTGTTCCATTATAGATTTCTGTTCCTTCAGAAGGGCTCCCTTTATACATAAACACTATTTGCATATATAACCCAGGCATCATGGTATCTGGTCTCACAAAAATTCAGTGTATCTTTCTTCCCTAAATCACAGCTTTCTTTTTCTGGTAAAACCAGTAAAACTGCTCTCTGATTAATGGAATTTAATATTTATAGTCATTTTCATCTACTGTTTCCTGTGCACTTCACACACAGTCCAAAACCAAATTATGCCTTGTTTCTACCATGATCCAAATTCTCTACCTCACTGCTGATTCATCTAGGAATTCTTTTCACAGATGACTCTGCTTGTCTTCTTGTTCATTTCCTATTCATCCATGAGTAGGTGCTTAAACAAACTTGCTCCAGAAGTTTTCATCATGTTGCTCTTAATCCAAATATTCTGTAGTTGATTCTTACTCAACTCCTTGCTCTGATGCTTAAGGTCTTCAACCACTGTGTCAAAAACAGCTTCCCTAGCTGCCCTCGATTAGGTTCACTGTGCACCCATTTCATCTTTCTCTCTTTCCCTCTAAATTACTCAAGGCTTTAAAATTGCTACATCTGCCTACCCAAGAAGAAAGAAAAGGTTAGTGAGAAATGAAAATTTTGCTAAAGAAGCAGTATGATTTACATGTAAAAATAAACTGGATATTTGAAATTAAATTTATTACTGTTTGTATCTTTAATTATTGTAAAATAAAAATGTTTGGCCATTCTTAATGTTCCCAGATATTGATGAGTGCATCCAGAATGGGGTTCTTTGTAAAAACGGTCGATGTGTGAACACAGATGGAAGTTTCCAGTGCATTTGCAATGCTGGCTTTGAATTAACTACAGATGGAAAAAACTGTGTTGGTATGGAAATTACCTGCTCCTTTGCAAAATATTTTTAAAGGATATACATTTTTATTTAGAAGCATATATACTATTTCCATGAAAGCTCACACAATGAATATGTGAGATTTCTTCAGGTGACTCAGAGAAAATATAAATGTTAAAGTGAAACAACAGATATTTATTTATTTATTTGGCAAATGTTATAACAAGGAATACTTCGCTGCTTCTGCAAATTTCCATATGGTATATGCTTAATTGTAAGTAGCAGTCATTTCACATATTGAGGTGACAACACTGACAAGATAAAACAGGTCTCCCCCATCCTCACTCTGGGGTTATATAAAAATGTTTGGTATATGTGAAAATCAAATCTCTAAATTTATGTTTCTGGTGATGTCTAGTAGTACAGCAGGTACCATTACTTCACAGAAATAATCTATTCACACAGCAACACATAGTTCACCCACTAATAAAAGTCCAGATCATTTCACTTACAATGAAGTTTGTCATTGCATCATTCTCCCTTACAAAAGGAAAACAAATCCCTGAAATCATATTAACTGTTTTGGAAATCAAAATAAAAGCTACTCATGTGGTTTTCATAGCCACTAAGCACAAAATTTACTTAATTATTTTCCTTTACATCCCTTATGCACATTCCCTACACTATTTGCTCTCACTCAGTTTGCATTCATATTAGGGGCCTGGGGAGAATTCATGAGCACATGGCTCATTTACGCAGTGGAATTTGATTGTTTGTGGAAGGAGAGGAAACTGGTTCCCTCAAGGCTAGTGGTGTGAGTTCCTGTCTCTCCTCCACAGATCATGATGAATGTACAACTACCAACATGTGTTTGAATGGGATGTGCATTAATGAAGATGGCAGCTTCAAGTGCATCTGCAAACCAGGATTTGTCTTGGCTCCAAATGGGCGTTACTGTACTGGTATGTGTGGTTTTGAGATAGGAAAATCACTGTGATTGAAACCATCTTTTTTCTTTGAATGAGTCACGCAAGAATTACTTCAGTTTCTTCATGTGGATTTCATATTTTTCACATCTCTTGCTAATTCAGTAAGGCAGGTGTCTAAAGCTTCCTAGAAAAACACTTACTGTCTAGGGAACAGTAATATTTTACAAAACTAATAATGATACAGGAAAAATTAAGAGTATGACAGATAGGTTCTAGTAAGTCTGAAAGAGACAACATAGAAATAATTTGTCTCTGCCCTAAATTAAAAAGGGGAAGAAAAAAATCTTGAAATATTTTCATTTCTGTGTGTTCTCAGAACTAGATTTTCCACTGTCTATTATTATTAGTTTTGAATTACATCTTTTCCATAGAGCTAATATACAGATTATTTATGATTATATCATTGTCTAAAAATCTTACATTGATTTAGTGAAGAAATCATTTAAATATTCCTAGCAGTTGGGTTTTTTTTTCATAAAGGCATTTTGAAGGCAAGCTCTAGTGATAACTTATCAAAAGATAATGCCTCTTAAAAATAAATAAGTCTATCTTATGTGTATACTCACAATTGGAATTTAGTAAAATGAAACAAATTTTGCAGTTCCTACTTAGAAACAAGCTTATTTTCCCCCTTCGCCATGCCCCCCCAGCTTCCTCATTTTAGACAAAATTAACTTTGTGGATGCTTTCTGCCTTCAATTTCACAAATTTATTTGAATACTAAGTAAGAATCATCACTAATCTCTATAATTTCAATGGAATTCCAGGGACATTAGAAAAAAATCAAGACTGATTCTCATGTTTCTGGAAAAAAAATGCTTCTTGACTATTCAAGAAAGGGAGGAATACAGGATTAAATAGAACCATTGTAGTTTTGCTGATTGAACTCATCACTCGGAAGTCATCTCAAGGTTAGCTGCCTTGGATGTAACACAGGATATGAGATTAGCATTATGTTCCATCCTGTGTGTAGCATTGCATTATAGCATGATATTTATTTCAGAATTTCTTAAGAAAATTAAATACACATAAAAAGATAACCTAGATCTCACCAATTTCTGTTTTCTTTAAATTATTTTTTAATTTTCTTATTACAAATGTAGCTTGTAAGATTTGAAATGTTCATGATTTAGCGGCCCTGTGTTTTGAAGGCTGCTTCATCATTTGTGGAGTCTTCTAATTGTAAATTACCTTTGATAATTTGAAGCAGATTGAAAATTAGAAGAGATAACCCCAAACTATTTTGATATTATGAACTGATAAAGTTAATATTAAAACATCCCTCATAGTTAGAAATGTGTGTGTGTAAATAAAAGTTGATTACAAAAGTTTACCTTACTTTTAAGAATTTGTTTCACTAAACTAATTGGGATTAAATATGTATATTAAACAGGGTTGCCAAATAAATAATGAAAAAATAGTAAGGCTGTTTTTGTTTTTGTTTTTTGAATGGGTAAACTTCCACTTAGTCTTTCTGAAAATGTTTCAGAGTTGTATAAAGATATAAGATTTCCCTGGTAAATTTAATTTAAAAAATTATTATAACATCTGTTTTCCCACAAATTTCAAAATTAAAAACAAAAGGTTGAAAGTATAAAGCAGTGACAACAGGTACAAAGAAAGTTAAATTTACCCAGTTATGGCCTGGCTTGTGTTCCCCTCTGGGCAGATGTTGACGAATGCCAAACCCCAGGAATCTGCATGAATGGGCATTGTATCAACAATGAAGGGTCATTCCGCTGTGACTGTCCACCAGGCCTGGCTGTGGGTGTGGATGGACGTGTATGTGTTGGTAAGTGAAACATTCTATAATGTGTCCCCAGTGTCTAAATGATGTTTGAAAAGGGGGCAGAGATAGTTCCATCCAGTGGAATAATGTTTAGCCATCAAAAGGAATGAAATACTGATACACGAGAAAGCAATGATGAGCCTTGAAAACATGCTAAATGTTAAGAACCAGTTACGAAAGGACCACATAAGATGTAATTGCTTTTATAAGAAGTATCCATAATAGGCAGATCTACAGAGACAGAGCAAGTCAGTGGTTCTTTAGAAGAGAGAGAGTAGGGGGGCAGGAGAGGAGGTGATAGCCAAAAGGTATTTCTGGGGTAATGAAATGTTCTAAAATCAGCTGTAGTGATGATTGTACATCTCTTTAATAATATGCTGAAAACTATTAAATTGTACACTTCTAAATAGGTGAAATCTATGGGATATGAATCATGTATCAATAAAACTGTTTGAAGAAATCGATAGATAACCCAGCTAGCTCCCTCAGAAGGCTCTGAGGAAAGGCCAGTCAAATATTCTGGAGCCTGGCCAGTGTGGTTCAGGGGTTGCGTATTGACCTATGTTGGCTCGATTTCCAGTCATGGCACATGCTTGAGTTGCAAGCTCAGTCCCCAGTAGGGAGTGTGCAAGAGGCAACCTATCAATGATTCTAATCATTGATGTTTCTTATCTCTCTTTCTCCTTCTCCTTTCCTCTCTGAAATCAATAAGAAATTGTTTTTTATTTTTTAAATTAATTAATTAATTAATTATTATTTCTCCCCTATTGCCCTCCCCATCCCCCACCCAGTACATGCCCTCATCCATCCCCCCCTCCAACTTTCTCCCATTGCCCTGTATCCACTGGCTATGCCTACACACACATGCACACAAGTCCTTCAGTTTGATCTCCTATAGGCCCCTCCTCCCCAACTTCCCCTGCCTTCCCACAGTAGCACAACAGTCTGTTCATTGCTTCTTTGCCTCTGCGTCTGTTTCCCCCCACCTTCACCTTCTGTTTAAAAACATCTTGCCCCTGTAGGCTAGAAATAAACCCACCAGAGCAAAAGAAAAATGATTGAGTCCCAATTTGAATGCCAGAGAAGAAGAAAAAAAGTGTCCTTAACCCAGCATTCTTAATGATGTTAGATAACTGAGTTTCTAAATACAGTGAATTTATATTTCATAATTAATAACAAAGAAGGCAGGCAACAGGGATTATGGTTATATTTAAGTAAATTCTTATTTGTACCTGCACAAAATTAAAATATAAATAATCAGTACCCTAGCTCTTGAACTTATGTCAAAAGCTAGAAATATTTTTATATAGTTACTAGAGGTCTGGTGCACAAAATTTAAGCACGGGGGGCAGGGACTGGCACGGTGTCCCTCAGCCCAGCCACAGCCTGCAACCTCTCCAACCTGGGACCCCTCAAGGAATGTCCAACTGCAGTTGGACATCCCTCTCACAATCCAGGACTGCTGGCTTCCACCCACTCACCTTCTGCCTGCCTGATTTCCCCTAAATACTTCTGCCTGCTAGCCTGATCGCCCCCTAACCACTCCCCTGCCAGCCTGATCTATGCCTAACTGCTCCTCTGTCCCCAGATGCCCTCCCTTGCTGGCCTGGTCACCCCCAACTGCCCTCCCCTGCAGGCCTGGTCCCCCCCAGCTGTCCTCTCCTGCTGGTCTGTTCACCCACAAGTCCCCTCCCCTGTTGGCAATCTTGTGGTGGCCATCTTGTGTCCACATGGGGGCAGCCATCTTTGACCACATGAGGGTAGTCATCTTGTGTGTTGGAGTGATGGTCAATTTGCATATCACTCTTTTATTAGCTAGGATATTCATCACTGCAATTAACTATAGAAACAAGAGAAAAGCATAAAAAATAATTTTATTTTAAGCCATAAGAAATTCCTTTTGGATATTTTTGTCAAAAGTATTCCATGAAAATCAATTAATGTTACCAGTCATCAGCTTTAAGAAACAGGAAGACAAAAATGTCATTGGCATTTCAAACCAACCGCTGTGTTCTCAGGATCATAGTGGCAGAATGAGTTAGTTGTAAAAATACATTTATTGCCTTTTTTCCTGTGAAGCGCTATCATGGGACTTTCAGATTATACTCTAGACGGCAGACATACTCATTGGTTCAAAAGTAATTTTAAGAGACATGAAATTCTTTCTTAGGTATAGTATGATAAAGCTTTACTCTTACCTGTGGGACTCAAAACATTTGGATCCCCAAGGGGATGGAGAGGGAGGAAGATGGGAGAGGGAGAGATAAAGAAGCAATAGCAGATGGAAATAATCTGTCCATTTAAATTCATCTACTCTGTCCCATCTAGGACTTACAAAATTTTGGCTTACAAAATGGTCAGCACTCTGTTCAGAGATATTTCAAATACAGCAACTACAAGAATGTAGCTCCTTCCTGCTTAGATAGCTCAAAGATTTTAAGCTGCTATGATACACTTAGTTGACTTTTTCCTTTACCTAAATGATCCTGTCAAAATCTGCATTAAGTACAAAACCAGTTTTGGAGAGAGAAATTTTTATTTTAAGCAACCAACATATTTTGGGTAGTTGTTAGGAATTCACTGTTCAAACACACAAAATCATTCTCTTGTTCACATACTGAAAAGGCATCAGAAACTGTTGGAAAGCCCTCTCCATTTTTTTACCATTGTGCTCACTTAAAACTTTTTAATGAAAACACCTTTGTGTGTAAAGTTATGTTACTCTTCCCATAACATGCTAGATGTGTTTTCTTCATGTCTTCTCTCTTTTGTGATGCTTTTGAGATTCACTGATGGTTGGAGTTAGAAACAAATCACTATGCTGAATTAGTATTTGGTTTAGCATTTTAACTTTAGATTTCTTTTTTATTTGTTTTCGTTTCCCTAGATACTGAAATGTGGGTTTTTATTTTCAAAAAATTAAACTGTTTTTGTAACTAGTACATTGAAGAAGGCTGACTCACAGGCAGGTATAACCTTCATGAACAGGACATTTTCTGACTCCACAGGGAGCAAGAGTGCATGAGGGGAGAGGAGGAAGCAGACACACTGATACTTTCCTAGGATGGCTTCAAGATTTCTGGGCTTCACTGATGTTTAAAGCTAACTTTTTCCTTGTGGGTGACTTCCTTGGTCCGTTGGAGCCATTCAGCTATCCTTCCTGAGATGCAGGCACCACATTTTTCTTCCTTGTGGCCACTCCTTGCCCCCTAACCGTTGCCCCTGCAACCTATCTTACATCAGTCCACTCCAGACAGTCTCTGATGGTTCTCATCACCCCTCCACATGGTCATTTTAGGACCTTCTTCTTATGTAATCTGTGTCAAATGCACAGGACATACTCATCCTTGGCCTTGTTTCCCATGTGAATAGAGGCTGATCTCACCTCCAACCTCACCTACGAAAGGACTAGCAGCCACTTACCTTGGCCTATTAGGTATTCTGGGGAGAAGTGGGTACAGAGCTCTTCAAAGGCTTCACAGGAGGGAAATACCACCAACACATAATCTAGCGCTTGCTAAAAAGAACCCCAAACAATACTTAAAAAAAAAAACCTTCTCTTTTTATTAAAAAAATTTAATGTTGACACTATTGCAGATATCACCCATTTCCCTCCCACTTTACCCACCTTCACCTACCTCTGCCTCTCCTGGCCTTCACCATACTACTGCCTGGGTCCATGTGGTATGCATATATGAGACTACATCAAAATAAAAAGCTTCCTAAGCTAATCCTTTCACCTTCTTATCCAGACACCCCCTCCTCACTCTCCTATCAGGCACTGGCCAGTCTGTTGTAAGTATCCATGCTACTGATTCCATTTTGTCAGTTTATTTTGTTCATTAGACTTCATATATTAGTGAGCTTATATGATTCCTATCTTTCTCTGACTGGCTTATTTCACTTAGCATAATGCTCTCCAGCTCATAAATAATATGTGTTTGTTTGTTTTTATAGTCAGCATAGTATTCCATTGTGTAGATGTACCACAGTTTTCTAATCCACTCATCTGCTAATGGGCACTTAGATTTGTTTCCAAATCTTAGCTATTGATAATTGTGCTGCTCTGAACATAGGGTGCATATATTCTTTCTGATCGGTGCTACTGATTTCTTGGGATATATTCCTAGAAGTGGGATTACTGGGTCAAATGGGAGTTCCATTTTTAATATTTTGAGGAAACGCCATACTGTTTTCCACAGTGGCTGCATAAATCTGTGTCCCCATTAACAGTATATGGGAGGGTTCCTTTTTCTCCACATCCTCACTTGTTGGTTGATTTGTTGATGATGCCATTCTGACAGGTGTGAGATGGTACCTCATTGTCATTTTGATTTGCACCTCTCAGATGATTAGTGAATTTGAACATTTTTTCATATGTCTCTTGGCTTCTGTCTGTCCACTTTCGAAAGTGTCTATTTAGGTCTTTTGCCATTTTTTTTATTGTATTATCTTCCCTTTGTTAAGTTGTATGAGTTCCCTATAAATTTTGGAGATTAAACCCTTATCGGATGTAACTTTGGCAGATATGTTCTCTCATGCATTGGACTCTCTTGTTTTGTTGATGGTTTCTTTTGCTGTGCAGAAGCTTTTTATTTTGATGTAGTCCCATTTGTGTTTTTTTTCCTTAATTTCCATTGTCCTAAGCAGAATGTCAATAAAGACATGGCTATGAGATACATCTGATATTTTGCTGCCTATGGATTCTTCTAAGATTTTTTTTTAATTTCTTTATTGATTAAGGGGTTACATATGTGCCCTTATTCTCCCATTACTCCCTTATGCCCTCACTTATGACTTCAACCCCCTATTGTCTGTGTCCATTGTTTAGGCTTATATGCATGAATACAAGTCCTTAGGTTGATCTCTCCCCCTTAGCCCTTTCCTCCCCTACCTTCCCTTTGAGGTTTGATGATCTGATCGATGTTTTTCTGTTTCTGGATCTGTTTTTGTTCCTCAGTTTATGATGTTCATTATACTCCATAAATTTTTATGGTTTCCCACATTATGTTTAAATCCTTTATGAATTTTGAGATTATTTTTGTGTATGGTGTAAGTTGGTGGATTAGTGGGTTTTTTTTTTTTTTTTGCATGTATTTGTCCAATTTTCCCAACACCATTTATTGAAGAGACTGTCTGGACTCCATTGTACATTCATGCCTCCTTTGTCAAATATTAATTGAGCATAATGGCTTGGGTCTATTTCTGCTTTCTCTGTTCTGTTTTATTGGTCTGTGTCTCTTCTTGTGACAGTACTAGGCAGTTTTGAGAAAAGTGGCTTTGTAATATAGCTTGATATCTGGTATTATGATTCCTCAAATTTTGTTCTTTCTCAGGATTGCTGTGGCTATTTGAGGATTTTTTTTTATTCCACATGAATTTTTGGAGAGTTTTTTCTAGGTCTGCGAAATAAGCATTTGGTATTTTAATGGGGATTGCACTGAATTTATAGATTGCTTTGAGTAGTATGGACATTTTAATGATGTTGATTATACCAATCCATGAACACGGTATGCTCTTCCATCTATTTATGTCTTCCTCTATCTCTTTTTTCAATGTTCTGTAGTTTTCCGAGTAGAGATCCTTTACCTTTGGGTAATATGGAAATTTTAATTATGTTGATTTTACCAGTCCATGAACACAGAATATTCTTCTACTTGTTTATATCTTCCTTGTTTCTATCTATTTTTTTCAATGTCCTGTAGTTTTCTGAGTACAGGTATTTTCCCTTCTTAGTTAAGTTTATTCCTAAGGATCTTTATTTTTTTGTTGTTGTTGCAATAATAAATGGGATTGTTTTTTTCTAGTTTCTCTTTCTGTGAGTTCATTATTGGTGTATAAAATGCCATTGATTTCTTGGTATTAATTTTGTATCCTGTTACATTGCCAAATTCATTTATTAACTCTAGTAGTTTTTTGATGGAGTCTTTATGGTTTTCTACATACAATATTGTCATCTGTAAATAATGACAGTTTTACTTCTTTTTCAATTTGGATGCCTTTTATTTCTTCTTGTCTGATTACTATGGCTAGCACTTCCAGTTCTATATTGAACAGGAGTAGTAAAAGTGGGCATCTCACCCTAACCGGTTTGGCTCAATGGATAGAGCGTCGGCCTGCAGACTGAAAGGTCCCAGGTTCGATTCTGGTCAGGGGCATGTACCTTGGTTGCGGGCACACCTCCAGTGGGGGGCGTGCAGGAGGCAGCTGATCGATGTCTCTCTCTCATTGATGTTTCTAACTATCCCTCTCCCTTCCTCTCTGTAAAAAATCAATTAAAAAATATATATATAAAGAAAGAAAGTGGGCATCCCTGTGTTGTTCCTGTTCTAAGTGGAAATGGTTTTAGTATTTGCCCATTGAGCATGATGTTGGCTGTAGGTTTGTCATATAAGGCTTTTATTATGTTGAGGTGTGATCCTTTTATTCCCACATTGCTGAGAGTTTTTGTTTGTTTTTCTTCTTCTTTTTAAAAAATCTTTATTGTTGAGATTATTAAAGATGTTTCTCTTTTGCCCTCTATAGCCCCACTCCACCCAGTTCCCACCCCTGCGCCAGGCTTTTGCCACCCTATTGTCTATGTCCATAGATAATGCATACATGCATATAAGATCTTTGTTTAATCTCTTCCTGCCCTCTCTTCCCTCTGAGAATCAGTCATTTCCATGCCTTTGATACTAATTTATTCACCAGTTTATTCTGTTCATTAGACTTCTTATTTATTTATTTTGATTTTTAGATTCAATTGTTGATAGATATGTATTTGTTGCCATTTTGTTCAAATATTTTTTTTAATTTTTTTTCTTCTTCTTAAAGAATAACCTTCAGCATGTCATAAAATACTTATTTGCTTTATCTTGTCTGTGAAGCTCTTTATCTGAAGTTTAATTCTGCATGATAACTTTGCTGGGTAGAGTAATCTTGATTATAGGTCCTTCCTATTCATCACTTTGAATATTTCTTGCCACACCCTTCTGGTCTGCATAGTTTCTGTTGAGAAAATCAGCTGACAGTCCTCTGAGCATTCCCTTGTAGGTAACTAACTTCTTTTCTCTTGCTGCTTTTAAGATTCTCTCTTTGTCTTTTGCCCTTGCCATTTTAATAATGATGTGTCTTGGTGTGATCCTCTTTGGGTTCCTCTTATTTGGGGCTCTCTATTCTTCCTGGACTTGTAAGTCTACTTCTTTCACCAGATAGGGGAAGTTTTCTGTCATTATTTCTTCAAATAGGCTTTCAATATCTTTCTCTCTCTCTTCTTCTGGCATCCTCATAATGCAAATGTTGATATGCTTGAAGTTGTCCAAGAGGCTCCTTACACTATCTTCATATCTTTGGATTCTTTTTGCTTTTCTGGTTGGGTGTTTTTTGCTTCTTCATATTTCAAATAGTTGACTTGATTCTTAGAATCCTCTACTCTGTTGAATTCCTATATATTATTCTTTATTTTAGTCAGTTTATGCTTAATTTCTGACTGCTCCTTTTTTGTTTCTTGGAGGTTTGGAAATGCCCAGATGGGGCCAGTTATGAAGCTAGGCAGGCTGCTGCTGGTGCCAGGTCTTGGGCCTTTTATTGATAGGTTTGGGGCTCTCTGACCTAGGTGCAACTTGTTTGAGAACTTTTAGCCTGAGCAAGGGCAGGCCATTCATATGCAAAAGCTGCTGCACACAATTTGGGTGGGATTGTAAATTGGGAGGTGGGGTCTCAGTGAATCACCAGGTCAAACAAACAGAAATGGCTGCCAGTTAGTCCTGATACTAGGAAGGTTCCAGCATAAGAACAATGATCCCTGCGAGCAGCTCCATCTGGGAGAAAGCCACCCACAAGTTCCTGCCCTGATACCAGACAATCCAGTTCCTCCTTGTATGTTTCTGTGTCCCCTAGAGCCTGGCACTGGTGTTGGAGCTTAGAGGAGGCAGGAACTTGTAAGTTCAGTTCCTGGTGCTGGCCTTTTTAGAGGAACAGATGGGTCTCCAGCAGCCTCTGTGTCACTAAGCCCCAATCTGTACTGGTTTTTACAGCCCATAGTTCTTAGGGATTTCTTTTTACAGTTCTGGGATCCTGGGCAGGTGTCTAGTGTGGGGCTAGGACCCTTTGTTCCTTTGGGTGGGCTCTGCAGAGGTGATCTCCCTCCCAATTAAAAAAGTGGCATAAGTGGATGCCAGATCAGCCTTTTCTGTGACTATGCACCTCCTACTAGTCTCAGTGTGCTTCCTTCTTTATTTCTCCTGATGTAGAACTTCCATTCAGCTAGCTTTCAAGTGGTTCTGGATGATTGTTTTTCTGTATTTTAGTTGTAATTTTTATTGCTTAGCATTTAGGCCCATCCCCTGCCAAAGCATTCCTGTGGGCATGTTCTGAGTGTGCCATTAACATTGGCACCTCTTACCCTGTCCACCTGTAAGCAGTGGCTAAGTTACATTTGTAGAGTGTAATATGAACTAGTATTCCAGTCTAGAACAGGAAAAGTCCAGCTGTCCTCATTAAAGAAAGAAGAAAGAAATGGTTGCTACCATTTTTGAGTATTTCCTATGTACCCTAAGCTTTGTGCTTAATATTCGACACATTCTCATACATAATAAAAATTCCATCCTTATTTAAGGGATGATAAAAATATTAATTAACTTAAGTAAGGAGATCCCACAGTGATCAGACTTATTCATGTCCCCAAAACACTCATAAGTTACACTACTTTGTCTTTTCATGAACCTTCTGGTGTTGGTGTTGTTAACCTGTAACCAAACCCAGTATGTAACCTGTCTCACTCTTCAACTGAGTACTATTCATTTATCAGTTTACTTGTAAAAATTGTGTGGCTTATGTTCTTCACATGAAAACAGAAATAACTTTGACCATTCTAATGAGGCCTTCTGACATAATTGGTAAAATTCGAAGAATGCACAAGAATCATATTGGGAATCATGACCTATGTAGTGTTTGTGCAAATTTGTTTTTGCATTGAGTCTTAAACTGTGTATAATTCAGAGCAAACTGTCAGACTTGGCCACAGCCAAAGCAACACATGCTCTCCACAGGGTTGGCATAGTAAATCTCATGGCCCGCTTCCATTTGAGCATACAGTATACACAACGTTTTGTTTTTGTGCAGCCATCAATCTCATTGTTTTAATGAGAAACACTACTAGATCATAAGAAATCATTGGGTGACTCACTTTGCATAACAAGCATATAAAATAATTTCTAACAACTTGCGAATAATTATAAATATTTATAACAAGGGTTGTCTCTTTGATGGAATTAACATGCCAATCTACACTACTTAAAAGCAACCCTCTTCTCTGGGCTTTATGATGATCTAAGTTTTCTATAGTTCATCAGATACTGTCTCATAAAATTGTAGCATATTTTATGAGAATTTACAGTGAGAAAATTAAGCAGGATATTCTTCTTTGAGACGTTGCATGACACAGTACAAAGAGGAAGGACTTTGAAGATCACATAGTCAGGCAATGGATCGCCTGGGACTGAGAGCTACTTATGTAATCCCTCTGAACATCACCTTCCTCATCTGTGATGTGTGGGTAATGATCACAATTCTAGGGAGTTGTTGACATGAATGTTCAATTAGCATAATGCCAAGGACACATCATGGTTATTATTATTTTTTAAAACTGGATTTATTGAGGTCAAAACATAGTAAAAGGGGGTTGAAAAGGAAGTAAAAAGCTTCATGGTCAGGCAGTGTCATCTCAATGTAGTTTAACTTCACTGCACTTGGTTTTTCATGAGAACTTCTAAATAAAAATAATATTGTGTCATTTTGAGTAGAAGATAGCCAGTGATTAGAGCTTGGAGTCTCATTTATAATTGTGGGAATACACCTGACTCAACAAAAGGCCTGTGAGTATAAGTCAGATAATGGTTGCTTGTGAGGCACATAAAACTGGAGAAAATGAGTTATTGATGTGGACTCATTCTTTTCCTCACTCAACAAACATTTGTTGATTTCCTGACACTATTAGATGCTAAAGATACAAAGAAAAGGGAGTGGCAGATGCCCTCTAGAAGCTTCCAGTCTTAGGCTAAAAAACCTTCAGTTTTGAACTCTCTTTTTCTTTGTCACTGCCTCAAATCGTTGTTCCTCTGTGTCCTTCAGATACTCACATGCGCAGTACATGCTATGGTGGAATCAAGAAGGGAGTGTGTGTCCGTCCCTTCCCAGGTGCGGTGACCAAGTCCGAGTGCTGCTGTGCCAATCCAGACTATGGTTTTGGAGAGCCCTGCCAGCCATGCCCTGCTAAAAACTCAGGTAGTCCCATTGGCTGGTTTCACACCTGATAAAGAATCTGGAAATGTGATAGTAGATATTTGGCCAAGGAGTACGTCAAGTCTGACGTGTTTTGTCATTATTTTTAATTGAAGAAAAGAAGTCCAAACCTGTGTTGGTATGAGAGACAATTAATGAGATTTGGCTTGTATTTACCTAAAATCTCTAGACAAAGAGAACACATGGTGAATAGAAAACTGTATTTGTTGATCCAATTATGATTGCTAAAGTAGATTTTTTTACATGGATATATTACTCTCAATGTCTTTGATCTAAGACAAATAGCACAAAGTTTACTTATTGCTTTCAATATTGTAATAACTTTACCAGAACATGATTTTATTTATTTATTTTTATCTTAACACAGAATGGTCTTAGATCACAGTCTATCAGTGGTTACAGGCTCTTAGGTTGATAAGATTGATCCTGTTTATTCATACTAAACTTGTGTTGAATATATAAGCCTGTGTTGAGTATATGTAAGCAAAATGTGGATTAAAAATATACACAATCTTTTTTTTTTCTTTAAAGTTGGAGATAGTTTAAAATATAGGGTAGTAAGATTAACCCTTTTAAAGGGACATAAAGAACTGGGAGAGCATAAAGGAAGAAATAGTTGCCTAAGGAAGCTGGGAGAGGTGCATAATGTGAAGTCTTGAAAAAAATTAGAACTTCCCATGAGGAAGATAGAAAAGAAGCACTCCAGCAAAGGAAATGGGTTATCATTCCATTAAAAATTCTAAATGGATTGTTCAAACCTTAGCAAAACAATGGGAGTTCATCTAGAAATAAATGGGAATATAAGATATGATAAACAAGGCATTCACGTCAATGAGGACCCTACCCGTGCACAAATTTTAACCTCTAGTTGTTGATAAATGTCAGAAAAAAAATATGAAGTTAGTTCCCAACATTAAACTTCATAAAAATTATTTTCTTATAGAATATATAAACTTTTATTTTATAATGATAAAGGGTTTTCAAAGAAGACATTAAAGACTAAAACATATAAATTGGAAAATATATTTCTTATTGTATAAGGAATTTACATTAATTAATAAGGAAAGTTGAAATGCTCATAGAAGAAATAGCAATGTGCACAAATAAGATTTTACAAAGTAGAAATACATACAGTACATTACCAGATTTAAAAAATGCCCAATCTTTCTAAAATTAAAATCAGCTGTCCTTTTTGTTTTAGATTATTGATTGATTTTTCCCAGTGTTCAAAAGGGTGTACAAAATGGATATTCTCTTATCCTGCTGATAGAAGGGTAACTTGGCACATTATTGGAATTCTTGTAATAATTATGTGCTAAAAAAATAGTCCTTTTTCATTTTAAAAACTAATGCATGTAATGCTTTCAAATGATATTTTTGGAATTTTGTAACTAACTTGTATAAAACAGATATAGTTTAGAGTATTTAATTTCTCTATTTGTTTTTATCATATAGCTGAATTCCATGGTCTATGTAGTAGTGGAGTAGGTATCACAGTGGATGGAAGAGGTAACTCTATTCTATTCTCCATGTTATAATAATTATATAATTGTATAGCTTTATGATTTTGTTATAACATTATGAATATTATTATATTTAATATTATAAAAATATATTTGTGTAAAATGATAAGATAAATTATCTCTTAGAACAATGGTTATAAGCTAGCTTATGAAGTGGCATGCAGATGCACCTTTTTCATAGTGGACGTATCTGTTAAATATGCATTGTTAAAAATGTCAGGAACAATTACACGCATGATTTTATGGAGGCCACTGCTTATGAAGAGAGGCTACAGGCTTTTAGGTTAAAAAATAAAAAGCATGTTAATTTTTATTTAAAAATTAAATAATTGTACTGACATGGTTTTAAAAAAATGTTTAAGACATATTTGATATGGATCAAGTTTGCAATATATTACCCTAAAAATAAGTTGTTAGGACTACTTATACTTAAGAATACTAAATTGTTTTTATACAAGTAAAGAAATGAAATTTATTAAAGTTTTCTTATTTTAAATTTAGCAATATGTTTAACAGAATTCCAAAATGGAAATTTAAGTATTAAATACATATGTATTTATTTTAAGTTTATTTTATATGTTAATATAAAATATACATATAGTTTAGTTTCATTTGTTTTTTAAATAAAACTGTAGGGTGCTGTTAATCTTCATTTTATTCTTCATATATATTCTTCTACTTTCATGTCTGAGAAGACTTTAGACAAATTTAGATTAGTTGACAATATAATCTGTTATATTGTAATTAATATAAACCAGAGTAAAGAAAACTTTTACGACATGCTTCTTCCAAAAATAAAATGTAAATGCTGACATTTCTGGAATGTTTATGGTCTTCCAAAATCTAGAAAACAATAGCTAGCACCAAAATTTGAGCATAGTGATCAAAAGTTGATTTGATGCCTATTCTATATTTTATTCTGCCTCAACATAGCTTCTCCAACAGAGTCAGCCACCTGTTAAAACTGCTTGGTTGCTCATGCAAGCTCATCCTTCCTCCAAGTCCCAGTGCACATGGGTGACAGAAAGTAGACATGTTCATGGCCTATTATAAAACATTGTGTTCTCAAGCATCCATGTTTTTAGCTGTCCTCTCCATTAATTTCAACAGAAAAATATTTATTAAATATCATATTATTTGGTTGACTATAAAAATATGATAATGAAATATAAGTATTCCATGCCTTTGGAGACCATGAAATTATGTAGGCCTCCCTAGTAAATCTTTGTCTTTTGCTTAGATGGTTATAATACCTGTCAAGATGAGTTTTTCTTTGGATTTTGAGCCAACTGCCTATACATTTCTTCATTAATTTTATCATAAATATAGGCACATCGTATGATTTAATTCTTTGAATTTCTGCCAGTTCCCTTCATTTTCCTAATGACTTACCAGGAAAGTGTCCTGTATCTCTCAGTTTTATTCTTATTCCTTATTTTCATTTTCTTTCCCTTCCTGAAAGGTAGGCAAATTTTGGGTTTGCCGAGTTAACACTTCATATGTTGAGTGATCTTTATTAGACCTGAATGTATCAACAAATGATAAAATGTCTATGAGCATTAAACTTTCAACATTTGATGCAGATATCAATGAGTGTGCTTTGGATCCCGATATATGTGCCAATGGAATTTGTGAAAACTTACGTGGTAGTTACCGTTGTAATTGCAACAGTGGCTATGAACCAGATGCCTCTGGGAGAAACTGTATTGGTAAGTTATTTGTTGTATTTATATAGGAGCCTTTCACACAGTTTAATCCCATGGATTGTAGGAGAAATCAAAATACAAATAAATTTCTAAACTATAAATCTTATAGTTTCCCTCGTTTCCTTCTTAGTACACAAACATAAAAATTTTGGAATCAGACAAATTCTATTACACACTAACAAACTTCTTAGTGACACAGCTTAGTATTTAAATTTGTCTTTTCTAAAATGAATGGGTAATAATAAATGAATAGGGCAGTATGGATAATTGTAAGTTAGGAAAATAAAGTCTTACAGGTTGACAGACTTTAATTTATATGCTACAACATATCTAAATATGCTCACTGAGATGGTGTTTCTTTTTGTAATTTATAAGAGAAGTAGAGGCCCAATGCAAAAATTAATGCAAGACTAGGCTTTCTTTCCCCTAACTGCTGGCACCAGCTTCCCTCTGACCGCCAGCAGGCAACCAGGACCCGGGCTTCCCTCGAGGCCCTGCTTCATCCAGAAGAATGCTGGAAGGATGTCCAGTCTAATTAGCATATTATGCTTTTATTATTATAGATGTTTGAAAACCCTCAAGTACGTAGTTCATATATTCAAAAATTTGCATTTTTCTAAAGAGAACTTGAGTTCACTTTCTAAAATGAATGTTATTTGGTCCATCATTATACAGAATAATTTTTATATCTAATTACTGATGAATCTTCCATTCAAATATTGATTATTATGATTAGAAAGAAATATATTTTTCACCTTGGCTGGTGTGGCTCAGTTGGTTGGAACATCATCCCATGCACTAAAAGGTAGTGGGTTTGATTCCCAGTCAGGGCACATATCCAGGTTGTAGGTTTGATCCCTAAATGGCATACATGTAGAAGGCAACTAATCAATGTTTCTCTCTCTCTTTCTCTCTCTCACTTTCTTTCTCTCACTTCCTCTCTCTCTCTTTCTCTCACTTCCTTTCTCTCACTTCCTCTCTCTCTCTTTCTCTCCCTTTTCCTCTCTATACATTTTTTAAAAATTTTAATACATTTTTCTGCATTCATGGTACTGGCTCTTATTATTGAATATGTCCATTTGATGTTAGGTTGAAGAAATACATAAAGATGGCTATATAAAACTATATTTAATATCAAGTACTTATAATAGATTTTGACACCTACAAAGAAAGGCACTAGCCAAAGATTGTTGAACATCTACAAAAAATGCAAACACCTAACTTTTTTGTTCACTAAAAGCCAAGTTGCTTCCAGAATACCTTCCAGGTACAGTTGGGCACATAGGCATCTACTGAAAACAGACCAGTGAGCATTCCACACTGAATACCATTCATGGCGCTGCTTAACTCTTTAAATTAGGTGTATGTATAATTTTGATTAAAATTATAACAAGATTAATAAAAATGAAGCCAAATTCCAGCTTTCATTTCTTAGGGCTGCAACAAAGCACCAAAATCTGGACTGCTTAAAATAACAAATTTATAGTTTATAAATTGTCTTATAGTTTTGGTAGGCATAAGTCCAAAGTTAAGGTGTCCACAGAGCCATGCTCCATCTAATGGCACCTGGTGAGAATCCTCCCTTTCCTCTTATAGCTTCTGGTGTTTGCCAAAAAATCCTTGGCATTTCTTGACTTGCAGATGTTTCATTCTAGTCAGATGTTCTGCCTTTCCCTGTGTGTCTTCATATCATCTTTCCTCTATATGTGACTGTCTCTTTCCCCTTTTTATCTGAGCACCTTTCAGTCATGTTGAATTACAACCTACACTAATGACCTCATTTTAACTGGATCACCTCTATAACAGTCCTATGTCCAAATAAGGTCACATTCTGTGGTATTATGGGTTAGGACTTCAACATAGCTTTTTTTTTTTAACAGAGAGGATGGGAGAGAGATAGAAAATTAGAAACATCGACAAGAGAGAAACATTGATCAACCGCCTCCTTCACACCCCCTACTGGGGATGTGCCTGCAACCAAGATACATGCCCTTGACCAGAATTGAACCTGTGACCCTTCAGTCCACAGGCCAATGCTCTGTCCACTAAGCCAAACTGGTTTTGGTTCAACATAGCTTTTTTGAGGGACACAATTCAACCCATACTATGGAGGAATGGGTAACTAAACTGATGCAGGCATTTGATAAAACAAACATAGGGTGAAATTATGGTAAAGCTTAAAATATAATGCTGATTTTTTAAAATAAAGATTCAGAATTAGAACAAAAACATAATATCCAAAGGAAAAAAATCAGATAAGAAACAAAAAGTTAATATTAGTAGTGATAGAATTATGGGAAACATTTTTTCAATCTCTGGTTTCCAAATTTTTACATGTATATGGTTTGGTCAGGAACAATTGTTATTTGCAAGGCTAAAAAATGTAACTTTCAGTGAAAGGAACCCTTCATCCCAAGTTGTAATTTTAACTTTTTTTCTGTTATTAATTATACTTGCAAAAAATAAAATTCAATATCAAATTTGAACTTTAAATATCTTCTAGATTATTCTAGTCTGTTAAAAGAATATATAAATACATCATTAATTTCCATTAGTAGCTAATTGTTTCTGAGGTAAAAACGTAATAGGGAAGGATTAGCAAATACCTTTTTTAATGCATTTATCCATTTAAATGTATTTTTATTAGAATTTTAATCAAAACATTTTTTTAAATGTTATTTTTATTACACATAAGAAGCTTTATTTGGGCAAATGAGTTTCATCTTTTAATCAATTTCATCATTTCTTAAAATATATATAATATAATACCACTAAAAGACAGTAAGCAAATGAAGAACAAACCAGTAATGTATCTTTTCCAAACTACAACATACCCCCCAGGGACTTCAAAACATCTTAAAAGTGGCCAGAGCATAAAAATTTGCCATTTGAATAAAACTGAATATATTTTGTTTGGGATCAAAGAATGTGCTGTGACTACAAAGAGACTATGTCAAGGAGAGGGGTGAGAAAAAATAAAAAGAAAACATTGCTGGTCACTGGGCTGTGTGTTTCAACATATGTATCTCCTGTCTTCTGATGGTTACTTCCAGACATTGACGAGTGCTTGGTAAACAGACTGCTCTGTGACAATGGCCTGTGCCGGAACACACCTGGAAGTTACAGCTGCACATGCCCACCTGGATATGTGTTCAGGACTGAAACTGAGACCTGTGAAGGTAAGAGCTGTCTTCTTTGCCTTAGATGTGAGTAAGTAAGCACCTAGCTAGGCAAATCTGTCAAATATATTGACAAAGTAACATAGTAAAACGTATTGTTTAAATATTTTTTATGAATTTATAGTGTCATTCAGCTAATCTTCCAGTTTTAGAAATAGTGTGCACCTAACACAGTTTACGAATACTATCAGTTTTGATCCTTCAGATAAAATAAAAGCAAACATTTGGAACATTTTGAAGTCTAAAAACAGAAGTGATGAAAAGTAAAAGGAGCCAGTTTGTTTTACTTGCTGAAATAAAATGTCAGATATTAGTTTGTTTACTTTGTTTTTCCTTTTTAAAAACTACTCTGAAGTTAAACAATAAAATGAAGAGAGAATGTTAACATCTTTTTGCATAACATTAGACTAGGGGAACCTGAATTGTAATGGCATATTCAGCTCTGAAGCATTTTACTTATGAAATGATTGCTATATATACCTCAGAGGCTGGTTCAGAAAATATGGGACCTAAGTAAAAATGGTCACCTTAATTAAATTTATACTCCAAAAAAATAGTCCTTTTCATTTGATCATTTAAAAGTTATTGCTTGGACTTGTAAATCATAAACCAGTGTTTAAAAGCTTATTAACCACATTTTTCTGCAGTGTTACATGAATGAGTTAAATGCTTAGAGAAGGCCTCATTTTTTAGTGAGACACCAACTAAGTAATGAATGCATTCAGTTATGTTTTTGTTTCCTCATCAAAGTACTGTGTATTTCAGAATAAACTGTTTATGACTACTAGCCATTGTTCTTTTTAAGTCTCATTATATGAGCTTACAGAAGTGTCCCATGACACTATCAAATGCATTAGTAACTTTTTAAAAAGAGATTTCATCTTTAATTATTTGGAGTAGCCCTTCCCTTATCTGTTAAAGTATTGGTTTCTTAGGACTCCAAATCCAAGAAAATTGCAATGGTAATATTATGCAAAAAGATGTTAACATTCTGTCTTCATCTTATTGTTTAACTTCAAAGCATTCTTGTGAATAGAAACGAGTTAGGACTGGAACAAGGTGCCAGAACACAAACGATACAGCTGAAGTCGATGAAATGCAATTACCAAGTGCAATCCTAAATTTGAGTTGAATTGGAGAGATCACTGAAAAACAGTAATTAGCCTGAAGAAATAAAGAAAACTGTGTAAAATATAGTTTTTGTAATCTTAGTTCTGATAAATCTTCTCTGCCCACCCCATTTTGCAGACGCTCCTTTAAAAAGCGCTCATTCCATTCCCAGTTAAAGTACCTGAAGGTTCATCACACATTTGAGAGTTTAGAATATCTTTCTATAAGATATAAAAGATCTCACTTTAAACTAGCTCAGGCTTCTAAATATATTCAACCAGATGCTTCATTTTCTAGCACCCACTCCCCCCGCCGCCCTCTACCTATTATTTTTCAGAATTGCTCTGACAAACATACTCCGTAAAACAAAAACAAAAACAAAAAAACCTATTCTAGCTGTATTTCCTCCGTGAATAGGAATAGGAATTTGGTGGGTGGGAGAAGGGATTTCAAGAGTTGATTAATCATTTCTTTCTTTATTCCCACTTGCTTCCCACTGTCTCTTATCCTTTTATCTAGTATCTGTTGGAGGATAAGCTTCTGTTAAATGTTAAGAACCTCTGGAAGCAAGACCAGGTTAGGATAGCTTCTTGATGTAACTAGGAAGTTGATTATTGGACCGCAGCAGCAGTATCCTTCAGGATATTCTGAGAGAGACACTTAAAGAACTAAATAGGTAGTGCCTTTCATTCAGTTTGGTCAAAGTTTGGTTTGTATACTGAATTGTCAACGATATTTATAGCATATTCCCTCCATTTTACCAAGTAAGATGGGGTTGAAGGATACAAAGAGCCAACATACAAAAAAATTGAGGAAAAGGCAGGATTCTGGTACTTACACGAAAAAGTGAAGAATAGGAGCAAATGATGTTTAATAGTATAACGCTGGAAGATTCCATAAATATTATGGCACATTAATGCAAAATCAGACATGGTTGAGGGTTAGGAACAATTCTCTTCACTTATTTTGTCCAAAGGGCAATTGTTTCTGATAAATCTGAGCCTTTTCCTTAATATAAAATATATTTTATATCTGTCATCCATAAGGTACAAGTTCATGTTATGTAAATAAAAAAGAAATGATAGAGAAATACTTTGGCTGTAACCTCTGACATTGGTGGAAATATAAATGATTTATTCTGAGAAACCTAACCAAATAACTTTTTATTTCCTTCCCACTGTTATTTGCATTTTATTAAATGTTTTGCCAAAAAAGTAGACCTGAAGGCCACAAATCTCTTTTTCCCTTGGGTCTTTTTTTTATTTCTACCATTGAATTCCCACAATAAATTTGTCTGCCTGAAGCAGTTCTCTTCATTCTATTCTTCCTAAACTAATTTCCAAAGACGAGACAGGGAATTATTAGCAGATTTAATACAGACTCTAACTTTCTCTGTGTATATTTGCTATATACACTAATTGTGCTTGTCATTCACGTTTTCAGTAGCCTATTTTAAATATATAATAGCAGTAATAATAAAGTTCCTCTGATATTTCAGACTAAAGTTACAAAAAATGTATTTTGCTTTTTTGTTTGAGCTCTGAGAGCCTGTGAAAGTTAAAATTTTTACGGCAAGCACTGTGGTTTAGATTGTGTTTCCAGTGACATAACTAGTTAAATGTAAACCAGATGTGCTTTGAAGTTTATTTCCAGGAATGTACAGTGAACTGTTTCAATTCCTGGTTCCATGACATTTATAACATAAAAACATTGTATTTAAGGAAAAATTAAACAGTTGATATCTGTAGCTGTCATTGCATGTGTTTATAGTTTTGGAGTTCATAATTGCTTAATTTAAAATAGGGATTTTGAAAATATATGATACTGATTTTTCTGTTTGGGGAGCTTCTTACAAATGAAATGAATAGGTGAGTTCTATATAGACTGTCTTCAGATTAGTTATTTGCTTCCTGACCATCTGATTCCTTTTTTACACTGTGTTTTTACTGAAAGAATTTCAGTACTCTGGAATAGATTTTTTTCATTCCAAATCTGTGTTATATTTATAAGATCTGCTCTTGTATTTTTCTTTTAAGAGTTTTTTTTGCCATAGACAACCTGAAAGAAAGATGTATTTATATTTCCTCAAAGAATTTTTACTTCAAAAATTAAATGACTACCTAGATACTTCTTTAGTAGTTTTGAAGTAGCAAAGAAGGAACACACTTGTTTTCCACATTGATTTTTAAATTTGCATTTTAAGTTCATTGACTTGAAAATCAACAGTGAGCCCTGCCTTTTCACGACCAGTTTAGTTTATATTTGACTTGAGATGGTCAAGAGTAAGCATTAGTTTTATAGTTATTTATCTGCATGTTTTCCTCAATATAGTATTTTATATTTAATTCAAAGAGGTGTTTAGAAAAATACTAAGTATTCTGGTGAACTCAGAAACCCTAGTTAGTGTTCGCCAAAATAAAACATGTCTTAAGGTATGTTGATCTGTTTCAGATAATTAACCAAATACAAAAAGAAATCTTTATATTCTTTAAATTGAGTGGTTGAATTTATACTGAAAGTCAGTCTTTGATATTGTCGCTAGTACTTTAGCTGTAACTGGTATATATTTTTAATTAACTCATGTTAAAATATTTTAACTTTATTGGTTTGACATTTTCATTATTCACCCCGTGAGAACATAGGCATACTCTAATTCTGTTTAATCCCGATGGTCAGTAATAATTGCTTAGATTATGGCATATGATTTGACTTAAGACTCAAATGAAATTAATGATAGTAAGATCTATATGAAGCAATTAAAAGTTATTCTCTTTTTTTAGTTTACCAAAGTTATATGTGCTTTAAAAAAACTCTTCACACCAAACATGTATACATGTGAACAGGCTATGGAGAGAGGAAGGTGGGCAAGGACAGGGGAGAAAACTACACCTGTCATTGAAGTCTTATCCCTTGTTTTCTTATCCCTTATTCTCAGGAGTTTGGAATTAAAACCAGCATGGTGATGTTTTATCTCTAATACAGGCTCTTTACATTCTTCCAAAAGCTCATGGAGCCATAAATGACAGTCAGCCTTTGTTTGTACACAGTTTATGGCACCTAACAATGTGTTGCTTTCCGTGGAACCAAATTTCAAATTTCCCACCAGACAGTTACATCTTATTACGGAGGAAAATTGATCCAATTTCTTTAAAGTTGTAGTAAAGTAGTGAAGATCACATACTAAACCCTTTTAAAAATAGGCTGCTTTCTGCAGTCCTACTGGGTCCCCAGGTCTGTATGTGTGTATCCACGCTGTAAAATGCATGTCTTCGTTCCCCATTCACTTTATGCCTCATAGATCCATATTAAAATTACAAGAGCCAAGTTTACCAGACATTCTGGCATAGCATGGCTTGTTGGAATAATATTTTCCAGAAACACATGGCAGTTCTAACAGAATCTTTTCCTTCTGGATTGTAGATATAAATGAATGTGAAAGCAACCCATGTGTCAATGGGGCCTGCAGGAACAACCTTGGATCTTTCAATTGTGAATGTTCTCCTGGCAGCAAACTCAGTTCAACAGGATTGATCTGTATTGGTAAGATGCATGCATGGTGCTGATGTTTCTGTTTCTTTACAGAAATAAGCAGAGACCTCAGGCCATACTTTGGATTAAAACAGAACATGATTACAGGAAGCTAAGAATTAGGAGTTACTCTAGTTGTTTTCTCTTGTTATCAACACAGGAGTAAAACAGGGTAACATAAACTGTGGACAGACTCTTAAATTTTATTAGATTATAAGAAGTGTTCCTTTCATATAAATATTATTTTATTCTATAAGTTACAAGTGTTTCCATACCACACACATAATTATATTCATTACTCTAAGAATGCCTCAGGCATCAATACAATCAAATTCCTGCTGCATACTTTTTATAAACAACATTCTATGGTAAACAAAATATGATAGCATTTGGACTCAATTAACAGGACAAGAATTTGAAGCTTTTTAGCTTCAAACAAATAAAAAGGATTTATTGTTTTCTCATTTCTCCCCATCAATCATAAATTTATGGGCTTCAAGGAAGAGAAGATAACCATTTTCCTGTTTTGGGAAATCTCTAAGGGAGAAAGATTCCAAAACTTCCAAACTATCATCTTTTAATATATCTCAAGATCAGTTCTTGATGATGATAGTAGCACTAATATACACTGAGTGGTCAGATTATTATGGTCTCTGAACACATAATAATCTGGCCACTCGGTGTATATCCTATATAATAGAAGGCTAATATGCAAATTGTCTCCTCAACCAGGAGTTTGACCAGCAGGCAGGTCAGCCAACAAACCATGCCCCCCTCCTCCTGGTCAGTCTGGCCAGACCTCCCCCATGTACAAATTCATACATTGGGTGTCTAATATATATACTGAGTGGCCAGATTATTATGCATTTAGAGATCATAATAATCTGGCCACTCAGTGTATAAAAGGGATCATCTGATCAATTACCATAAGGAGTAATTCAGTACACGAAAGGGTAAAATAAATCTATCCCTGTTATTTTTTTTTCCGCTCCTTCTACTATCTGTGGCTTCATTGACTAAGCATATCACAGTTTAAATATCACTAGAGGCTCGGTGCACAATGGGGTCCCTTGACCTGGCCTGCAGGGATTGGGCTGAAACTGGCAGTCCGAAATCCCCTGAGGGTTCCCAGATGGCACAGGCATATGAAATCTTTGGTTAATCCCTTTCTGCCCTCCCTCCTCCCCAGTTCCCTTTGAGATTCATCAGCCTGTTCATGTTTTCATGCCTGTTCCTTAAACATCTGCCCCCCTGGTGATCAGTGCGCACCATAGCTACTGGTCGAACAGTCACTTAGGCTTTTATATTTATACTAGTGGCCCGGTGCACGAAATTCGTGCACAGAGGGTGCGGTTCCCTCAGCCCAGCCTGCACCCTCTCCAATCGGGGACCCCTTGGGATGTCTGATCAGGATCGGACCTAAACTGGCACTCAGTCATCCCTCTTGCAATCTGGGACTGCTGGCTTCTAACCACTCACCTGCCTGTCTGCCTGATCTTGCCCCCAACTGCCCTCCCTGCTGACATAGTCTTGCCCCTAACTGCCCTCCTCTGCTGGCCAATTTGGTTCTAATTGGTCGGTTTCTATGCTAGTCAATGTTAGTCAATGTTAGACGCTCCACCTCCTAGGCAGCTATTGGCTCCACACAATTGACCCAGATTTAGTTCTGATTGGTCAGTTTTTATGCCAGTCAGTATCAAAAGCCCCACATCCTAGACAACCATTGGCTCCTCACAGTTGACCCAGATTTGGTTCTGATTGGCTGGTTTCTATGCCAGTCAGAGTCTCTGGGCCTATCAAGAGGGCCTGATCAGAAAAGTGGGGCTGATCAGCAGCTCAGGTGGAGGTCTGGAAAGAAATGGCCACAGGGCTGCTGGCTGTGCTCTGAGGGAAAGAGAGAGGCAAGTGCTGGTCAAAAGCTGCCTCAGATGCTACAGATCAGCCCCTGCTTCTCTCTTCAGGTCTCTTTCTGGGCCTGATTCAAAGCCCCCTCAGCAGTCACTGCTGGGTCACCAGGCCTGCAGCCATAGTAATCAGCTCTGGGTCACTATGGCAACCCAGCACTGACTTCCGGATGGTCAGCCTTTGGTCTTGATTGGTCATTACACCTTGGCTCTTTATTATAAAGATATTAGCTAGTATCCACCTTAAAAGTGAACTCAATGTATGCTTGCAAATGGGAAGATAGTTCAATTTTACATAGTGCCAAATACAATGGAAGTTTTTGTGATCTAGCCCATGCAAATTTTCAATTAATATTTGCCAAAGACAATAGTATTTTCAGTATTTTATCTGATGTTAACAATATTTAGCTGATAATATGATAATGCTAGAGTACCTGTTTATAACATGAAGAGAAATGACCAAGTCCAAGGTTACCAATGAAAACCTTCCCTTTGGAAATGCCAGCTCAGCTGGTGGAATGTGAGGCTTGCTTAGTTCTCCATATTAGGAAATGGACTGCCTGGCATTTCTTTTCTTCTTATAGAATTCCAGATTGGGAGTCGGGGAAGGAGGCATGTGGGTTGGATCTGGTAAGGCAGAAGTATTTTTGCTAAGCCACAATTTCCAACTGAGATAGAGTTATTTTATTATGCAAAGGAAATGAACTCAGCATTAGTTAATTAATGTCTCAGAATACTAAATCTGTGTGCCACTTGGACAATCAAAGTTATCTTAGCTTTGCTTCACCATAAACACTTCTGTTATTTTGACCTTTACCATTATATTATTGATGAAAAAAGGAACAAAGGTTTTTTATTCCCAAGTCATTATATTGGTCAACTATCATATTTTTCAATACCACCATATTTTTCTCAGTCAATGTGTTATGTATTTTTTTATCCAGTATGTTCAAATTTTAATATTCTAGTCTAAAGCTGCTCAAAAAGATAGTTATTTAATATTTATAAATTTTAGACATCATTTTATCTGCTTTTTTATTTAAAACAATTTTATTTTTAAAATTAAATCAATAATAAAATATATTTATAGAAAAATTATAGATTTCTACAAATATATTTTTATGGATTTCAGAGAGGGAAGGAGAGGAAAAGAATGTTAGAAACATCAAAGATGAGAAAGAATCATTGATTGGCTGCCTCTTACACAACCTCCATTAGGGATTGAGCCTGCAACCTGGGCATGAGCCCTGACCAGGAATCAAACAGTGACCTCCTGGTTCATACGTTGACACTCAACCACTGAGCCAAACCAGCTAGGGCTAGTTTTTTTAATAGGACTATCGAGTGACTCTGTTCTGTGTTTAGCTTGCAAACAAACTGCTCTTTCAATATGTCTCTAAATTTAGAATAGAATAAAAATTCCCCTATGTGGTTACAAATTTAAAGTTAATCTAGAACACATTAATTAGATACCAAGAATAATTAGGAATTAAGAATCTATTCTGCAAACCTCCTAAATATAAACTTAAATTATTTCATAAACTGCTTGAAAAAATGATTGATTTCTGGTGGAAAGTTATATTAACTACTAGAGGCCTGGTGCATGAAATTCATGCAGTCCGTGGGAGGTCCCTCAGCCCTCGGCTCTCGTGGTGAGGCAGGGCTGGTGAGTTGGAGGTGGGGCCCATGGCTCGCACAGGTTGGGTCTGGGGTCCTGCCAGTGTGGCAGGTCTGGGTCTTATGCGATTTTGCATGCTGGGCCTCTCGTAGATAATAGAACAGTAAATTTGATTAATGTATTATATTGCTCATATCTGATGGTTCTACACAATCATTGCCTTCATCTTTGGTTGGGGTCTGCATCCTGACCTCAAATTGGGTGGGTGTGACAAGGGCAGTAAGCTCTGTTGTCAGACCCAGTGGTCTATTCTTATTCTTCATTTTAGCCTATAGTAGCAATGTTTGGCACAGTTCATCATTCACTCCTTCTCAATAAATTTTTCATTTTTTATCTCTTTTCCTTTCTCTTTTCTGGCCTGGTTTCTGTGTGTTGTTTTTGTTTGTTTGTTTGTTTGTTTGTTTTTTGTTAAGTCTCATATTTTTCTGTTTTCTAACTTGAAGGTCAATCTTTGACCTACAGGTCAATCTTTGAATCTCTTAGCTTCTCCAATGTCTACACTCATGCTTAGATGACCTCTACATAGACTCTTAAATTCATCTCTCTACTAATTGCAGACTTGTATTTCCATCTGTCTGCATAGTTGTCTCCATTTGGAGACATTTCTAATGGACATTTCAAATTTAACATATCTTTCAGCATGAACCTGTATCTCCTAGAATCATTTCTGTCTCAAGAAAATGATAACTCCATTCTTTTAGTTGCTAGCCCCCGAAACTTTGCAGTCATCTGTAATACCTTTCTCTCAAACTCCACATTGAATTCATCAGCAAATCCAGTTGATTGTACTTGAAATGTATCCATATTTCAACTACTCACCACCACCACCTCAATCTCAGCCCTCATTAATTTTTCTTCTTGACTATTACTGTAGCCTCCAAACTCCTTACCCTGCTTTATTTTTTCAGAGATTTAAAAAATGTATTAAATTTATTGGAGTGGCATTGGTTAATAAAGTTATATAGGTTTCAAGTGTACAATTTTATAATATATCACCTATATATTGCACTGTGTATTCACCACCCAAAGTCAAGTCTCCTTTAAATACTATAGATTTAACCCCCTTTATCCCTTTCTTCCTCCCCTCACCACCCTTCCCTCTGGTAACCATCATACTGTTGTCTGTATCTATGAGCTTTAGTTTGTTTGTCTTGTTTGTTCCCTTATTTTCTGTCCCACATATGAGTGGAAGCATCTGGTTCTTGACTTTTTCCATCTGACTTTTTTTGCTTTGTTATGGATACTCTCAAAATCCATACATGTTGTCAAATGGCAGTACTTTATCTTCTCTAGCTCTTGACTATATAACTACATGAATATCCTTTGTGTGTAAATATACACACAAATAAGACAAACCGAGAGAGAAAGAGAGAGAGAGAGAGAGAGAGAGAGAGAGAGAGAGAGAGAGAGAGAG
>JAAGEH010002531.1:480655-635472 GCA_011751065.1 Lasiurus cinereus
GAGAGAGAGAGAGAGAGAGAGAGAGAGAGAGAGAGAGAGAGAGAGAGCGCGCTTGCATGATGTTACAGAATGAGGGCTCTGAAATCAGACTATGCAGATTTGACTTGATGCTGACACTAACTGGCTGACCTTGAGTAAATTAGTTGACCTTGAGTAAATTAATTACTCAGTTTTCTCATCTGCAAATTGTGCATAACATATAGGGTTGTTTAAGTAAATAAGCTTATACATGGAAAGCCTTAATACTGCTTGTTGCTACCTCGCTAAATATTAGCAACTGCTATTACAATATATTTTACTTAAAATGACTACAACCAAGATGATAATTGGTAATTAGTCCTGGTCCTTAAAATACATAGTAGCCGAGACCAGTTTGGCTCAGTGGATAGAGCGTCGGCTTGCGGACTGAAAGGTCCCGGGTTCGATTCCGGTCGGGGGCATGTACCTCCATTGTGGAGCGTGCAGGAGGCGGCTGACCAATGTCTCTCTCTCATCGATGTTTCTGACTTTCTATCTCTCTCCCTTCCTCTCTGTAAAAAATCAGTAAAATATATATTTAAAAAAATACATAGTGATAGTATGGCCTATTTAAATACACAGTAGCCTTACAGGAGCTTCTGTTTCCTCTATGCTATGGAATTTACAGGTGTAAGCCCATAAAAACCCTGTAATTTGAGGCCTGATACAAATGCCAATGAGCAAATCTTTTTAATTTATATACAGTTTGTACTCAAAATGAATCGCAAAACAATAAAATACAGAGTGGCTGTCCATCTCTTCTCCACATCCTTGCCTGTAACTGTATCCAGTCAAGGACAGAGTTGTTTGGTTTCAACCTCTGTCCCAGAGGACTTGGGTTTCAGGTAGCTTCCTCTTACCCACCGCTGTGTTCTATACGGAATCAGAAATTACCAGTTATCTCTTCATGGACCTGCCAGCTTCATCATAGTTCCTCTTCTGTGTTTCTGGTTATGTTTTGTTTTTATTATTGGATTTTAGCAGTAAAAAAACTTTATTAACTGAGTTTTAAAATAATTGAGTTTTAAATAAATGTTGGAATATGCTTTTTCTTTATTGTTTTCCAAATCTGTGTATCACAGTATGCTATTAAGATTCTGTTAAATTGTGTTTTACACGTCACTGCATTGGCACCACCTGAGGAGTTTGTCACATTCAGATTCTGGGGCCACACACCCGGACCCTTATGAATCTGCATGCTATCAAGAGCTTTGGTAACTGTAGTAAACAATTCTACAAAGAAAACTTTATCAATGACATATTTTACGCACTTGCTATTTGCCATGTCAATATTTTACTGGATTCCTGTCACTGCTTCAAAATCAGTTATCTAACAGTCATTTAAGGAAGAACTTCAATTCGATGTGAAGAAATGGTCTAAAAATATCAGTAGTAGTTATCGCTAGATGATTGTATTACAGATGAGTTATATATATATATATATATATATATACACACACACACACACATATATGTATATAAATGTATATTGCTGCCTGGTTTCTTCAAATACTTTATTATAAATATGTGTTGCTTTTTGAATTGGAAATAAAACTATACATAGGTATGTATAGGTAAATGCCTGCAAAAAAATACATAAAATATTAGCCCTGTATGTCTAATTGATGGTTTTGTAGGATATATTTATTTTCTTCTTTACCATTTTTATTTCTTTTGTGTTTTCAAATTATTCATCAAATAAGTGTCTTCAGTTGGAGAAATACTGGTGTATTTGGTAGAAATTAGAAGAGATTATTTGAGGAATTTTATTATTTGATAAAATCTTAAATATCAAAGCAGTTATCATAAAGGATAAATCTTACATGTATTTTTCACAAAAGTGGTGATCTTATTATGGTAATACCTTGTGTTTGCAAGTACAAGCATAAAATCTTGGGCAATAGTGACCGCTCCTAGAATACCAGCAGGTATAATTGTATTAATTACCATATTGTGTGAGATACATATAGTACAATATTTGATTTACATGTATGTAATATACAACATTTAAGTGCATATTAATGTAAATGTGTTCAAAGGATATGCTATTAGTATTTATTAAAAATAATCCTTTTGTGTGTTTTTAATACTATAAAAGTGTTTTCGGTATATACAGGAGATAAAAGCTCCCCATCCTTTCCTGTTGATTTTTAGACAGCCTGAAAGGGACATGTTGGCTCAACATCCAGGACAATCGCTGTGAGGTGAACATCAATGGAGCCACTCTGAAATCTGAATGCTGTGCCACCCTTGGAGCCGCCTGGGGGAGCCCCTGTGAGCGCTGTGAGCTAGGTAGGAACCTGACCAAGGGGCTCTTGGCTTCCCAGTGGAAAGCTTCTCCCACAACTGGGCACCTTTTCCACTGTGTATTTCCAAAGCTATAACATCATTACCCTCCCTATAATGTTGTCTTTTATGGTGGAATGTGTTCATTTCTTAAAATATGTATTTGGTTTATCCTTTTATGTAATCAAACCTTCTGAATACATTTTCTTTTTATCCTCACCTGGAGATATGTTTATAGATTTTTAGAGCGAGGAAGGGAGAGAGACAGAGACAGTGAGAAAAAGAGAGAGGTATTGATATGAGAAACATTGATCAGTTGCCTCTCATATATACTCCGACTGGGGATCAGGCCCTCAATCCAGGCATGTACCCTAACCGGGAATCAAACCCGCAGCCTTTTGATGTGTAGGACGATGCTCCAACCAAGGAGCCACCAGAGGAGGCTCTTCTGAATATTTAATGCAAAGAAGGGAATCAGCTGAATTTAGCTGCTGGATGACTATCAATATTCTCTAGTGTCCTTGTTGGCATGTGTCCTTCCTTGTAGAATTTAAGGATTTCCTTAAATCTTTTATTTGTTTATTTATAATTCAGTTGACAATGTGAAAGCAAAAAGGAATTTCCATAGGAGAAATTATGGGACTACAATATGGGTCAGCACTGATGGAGTTACCACAGCATGTTATGTGCCTCACTGAATTCAGCAGAGGGCAGCGGGCATCCTTGTCCTTCTACTCTCCAGCTTGTGGTTTTTACTAGTTCCATTTAGATTCCATTATACTGTTTCTTGAGCTTCAGACACTTATATTTTCTTTTACAATGAAGTAAAATATGGCCTGTTGTTCTCACAGATACAGCTTGCCAAAGAGGTTTTGCCAGGATTAAAGGTGTTACCTGTGAAGGTGAGTGTATTCCCAGATGATATTGAAAATTTCTAGAGCAGTATGTAAAATTGTCATTGACTCTCACACTTTGGGCATATTTATCATTTTCAAAAACCTTGAGGTTTCAATAAGAATGCCCAACATAATCAATAAATGTTTTAGAATACTACTCTTAAACAGCTTAGAGTCTCCCATTCTTCCTCTTTATACCATTGTGTTAATTTTCATGAGGCCACCAATAGCCTTGGAGGCACAGAGCAGCTGGCAGAGGAACATGTCTGGCCTGTGTCCTAGGGACAGGCAAGGCTGGGGTCATTTTCACAGCTGGTGTCTGGGAAAACTAGTGGCTGTATTGTGGAATATTTCTACTTAGCTCAAGTAATAATTCACATTGTATTGCAAGTTGAATATACAATAAGGGAAGTAAGACTATACCTGCTTTTTCTACTTGTAACATCTTTATCCCTGCACTTGCTTCATTTCTCTGCAGATGTTAATGAGTGTGAGGTGTTTCCTGGTGTTTGTCCAAATGGACGCTGTATCAATAGCAAAGGATCATTTCACTGTGAGTGCCCTGAAGGCCTTACATTGGATGGAACTGGCCGCGTGTGTTTGGGTAAGTTCATGCCCTTGTGTATTTTATGCATGAAACCAGTCATGAATTTTTCTTATTCTTTGGGCAGTGACCAGTCCAAAACCGTTAGGTTGTAGCTGGAAACACTTTAAATGAGATATTTTGATGGAAAATCACTAATGGATATTTTTTAAATAAACGTTTGTCAACTAAATGATTTCTGTAGAATACAGAAAGTTGATACTGCTCAAAATTTTACCCCCAAAATTAAATTTCTTTAATCAGATATTTTGGGCAAGTTCAATCTTTCACACTAGTCAATCGAATAAGAGAACTATGTGTATTTTGAACATGGAAGAAAAATTTAAACTAGTGTTTAAAGTTAACATTTACCAGCCCACTGCATCTGTGCTCTTAAACAACAATGGGGGAAGTCAGGGTCAAAGTTATGTTGTTTCTCTTTGAAAACATTGACCGATCCCTTTTCTTCCTTAACTTCCTTTAGAATTTAAATTTTGTAAATGCTTTATTTTCTAAAGATCTAAAATGAAGAAGCCTTTTCTTTCAACACTGTATTATAGAAATGCCTTGTTGACCTTATTCTTTATCAATGTCATGCTTGACTGAACTTGAGTTTCATGATTGAAAAGAAACTTGTATAATTAATTACAATCTTTTATTTACTTAAAGGGTTTTTCCAGTATGCTATGGAAAAGTAAGTTTTAAAAATAACTTATATGAGTTTGTATTTTAATTTTAAGTTTATAGACAAAGCCTGAGCAATGGTAATATTATACTTAAAGATCCTTAAGGCATTCATGTATACATCAATGATTTTTAAAATTAGTGGTAAGGAAAAAAAAAGTTTGCATTATTATATAATTTAGTTATTATAATTAACACAGATTTTAAGTTAGTTTTTGATGACATTTAAATTTGAATATAAAGTATGACTGTAAAATCATATGGAAATGTTAGAAATTATAATATTCCAAGTCTGAATAAAGAAAAACTCTTTTCTGATTTTTATGCTTAAATTATTTACAGAGTTTAGAATAAACTTAAGTTACTCTTGAAGATGACAGAGTACAAGTATGCTAAATGATTAATGAAATCAAGTTGCCTTCAGTAACCAACGGATACTGTCTATGAAGATATATCATTGATTGTGAATCATCACTAAGCAGAACTAATTCCCAATAACATCCCTCAAAATTAAAACTTCTATGACATTCTAAAAGGATATTTTGAGTTTTTCATCTCTGTATTTTGGTTAAATGTTTTTGTCACTACTTTAATTATGCTACATTAATTGCTTGTAACTGGAGATGTGAGAAAGTTTCAAGAAGAGATTGATGTATAAAAATGTAAAATTTTCTGAAAATAAAAGTAGAGGTAAACTGCTTTGATAGAATTTATCTAAATCAGGAGTCCCAAACCACAACACTTTCAGGGGACAGGCAGGTAATATAAATGAGTGAGGTGGTAATAAGGAGTGGTGGGGGTCGCAGCAAACTGGAGTACATAAACCATCCAGAGACTTCCAAATTTATATTTTAGTTCTGTACAAGCCAATCAAAACATTCACAGGCCATATGTGGCCAGTGTGCCGACAGTGTTTTGATTCATGATGTAAATACTGATAGGAATCGGCATAGTAAAGACACCAGATTACTCTGCCAGGTTATCATAACTTTTTACATCCTTAGTTCAGATGCTTTGTTAAAAAAAAGAAAGATCAGATTAATACCAGAATAGCTTCTTGAGCAAATTACCTCAATTACTTCAGAAACAATTTGACTCAAGCCAGAGTTCTCAGGCTACCTGTACTTTAATAAAACTGTCACATCTTGTTAAAATCCTTACTGCCCTAGTGACAGCATAGGATAAAGTGAGATCAGCCCCTGAGTGTCTTGTGGATTACTGTTACATCTCACACTGGCAGAGAATGTGGCTTTTGGTTGATGTTAATTCAGCTATCTAGGGCAAAATCCCCTACTGTGAATATCTATATTCAGTCTACCAAATCAAAATAAAAATTTACCACTGTTATTTTTTCTTTAAAAATAGGACTTCTTAATGATAATACTTGGAAATATCTGTAATCCTAGGCTAAAGGAAGTAGCTAGAGTTGATATTACTTTTGGTTGAGAACTTGAAAGAATCAGTATTGACAGTAAAATAGAAAACACATTTATTTGTTTGTGTTTGCATTTCCATTAAGGATCTCTTTTTCCCTGTTAAGCAGTTTTCAGGTTTAGGAAAGGATTTAATATCTTGAAATAATCTTATCAAATAAAACATGTTATTTGGTTAAGGAAAGCTTTTTCTGAACTCATTATCCATATTTGCAATTTAACAGCCAAGTATTTGACTGTTGTTTGACCAACAACTCTCCTGGCTAACAGATAAATGCTAATTTTACTCTATTTTGTGACTGTTGATAGATCTTCTGAGGTCCTAGCTAGCATGCCAACACTTTAGTATGCTTTGAAGTTGAAGGGAAAATGTGACATTTAAACAAATAATTTGGTCCCTTATTAGAGCAGATTTACATAACCCAAGGCAAAAACCATGGTGAAAAGATAAGTTTGGCACGAAAAAGGAGAACTTTAAATGCAGTAATAGTTTTTCTTTACAAAGGTATTTTAATCCTTGTATCAATTGGCCTGTAGATTCAAGTTGAACATTTACTATTTATAACAAGGATGTGACAGGACTGCTCACAAGGCTCTCTAAGCCATTCAGTGAACCAGAAGAATCTGTCACTGAAATGATTTCATCCTTTCTGAAGTGAGCAGTACAAGAAAGGGATCAGAGGTGATGATATGAAAGAGGCTTGTCACAAGGGAAACTTTTCTCCTGAAGATGCTTGTGAGAATTAAGTGATCCTGAGGAGAACCATCCTTGTTCTCATTAGATGACTGTCATTATGGACTCCATTCTAGGAAGTGCTGGGCTGTGGCTCTCACCCCCTGGTGTATCTCCAGGGCCTGGCTTCCTGCCAGGCACCCAGTGGACGTTCGGTATCTGAATGTTCAGTGTTACAACTTCATCTCAAACCGCCATTTCTCCCTCTGCACAGACATCCGCATGGAGCAGTGCTACTTGAAGTGGGATGAAGATGAATGCATCCATCCTGTTCCTGGGAAGTTCCGCATGGATGCCTGCTGCTGTGCCGTGGGGGCAGCTTGGGGCACCGAGTGTGAGGAGTGCCCCAAACCTGGCACCAAGGAGTACGACACCCTGTGCCCCAGGGGACCTGGCTTTGCTAACAGAGGGGACGTCCTTACTGGGAGGCCATTTTACAAAGGTAACTGAGCGGCACTTCAGTCCCCCCCACCGCCCTCCACATTCTCTGAGAGTTGGCTTTGCTTCAGACATTTGATTTCCCACTTTATTTTCTTTGTTAAATATAATTTGTGGCCAAACTTATATATCCCAGGTGTGAAAATCACCTATATAAGATGGCATGGAACGAAAGACACAAAACAGTCTGCTAGTCTCGCTTTTCTATTCACCCTCTACTGTAACTGCTTTCCTTAGCACAGCCCAATTCGATGCAGCCCCAATGTAGGGAAAACTTCTCTAGATCCCTAAACGTTGCAAAACAAATGAGCAAAAATAAAGGCATCAGAATTCCTCATGAAAAACGTAGCATCTTTTTCACAGCTGAAACTTTTTGTGTGGCATCAATGTGATCATTGACATTTTTGACTTGGATACTTATCTTTCCATCCTAGTAGATTTTAAACTGAAAGTGATAGGCCTACTCTTTTATGTCAACCAGCTCTTCAGTACAGCTTTACTCTGCTTTTAGATATCAATGAATGCAAAGCTTTTCCTGGAATGTGCACTTATGGAAAGTGCAGAAATACAATTGGAAGTTTCAAGTGCCGTTGCAATAATGGCTTTGCTCTAGACATGGAGGAAAGGAACTGCACAGGTAAGACCGCTCCTTGTTGCATTTGGTAAGCCCTGGCTCTCTTCCTTTTGCTGTTTGAAAGCACTGCCATCAAAAGCCCATCCTCACTCTATCAGTTTGGCTCCATGGATAGAGCCTCGGCCTGTGGACTGAAGGGTCCCAGGTTCAGTTCCTGTCGAGGGTACATGCTCAGGTTGTGGGCTTGATCCCCCATAGGGGGTTAGGGAGGGGCATGCAGGAGGCAGCCGATCAATAATTCTTTCTCATCATTGATGTTTCTGTCTCTTCCTCTCCCTCTCTTCAAAATCAATAAAAAAAATATATATATATATTTTTAAAAGCTCATCCTCTTGTTGAGAACATATATAATTTTCCATTTTTCTGTTTGTTTCCTTTTCCCTACTCTTAAATCACTTCTTCAAACCCGTGAGAGCACTGCAAAATAGAATGAACATGTGGTTTTATCTACAGAACAAAATAAAAACATGATTTTCTGCCTTAGCCTGTTTGCTCAGTGGTTAAAGCATAGGCCATGAACTGAAGAGTCTCAGGCTCCATTCCAGTCAAGGGCACGTACCTTGGTTGCAGGCACGTCCCTGGCCCCAGTTGGGGCATGTGCAAGAAGCAACCAGTCAATGTGTCTTTCTCACATCGATGTTTTTCTCTCTTTGTCTCTCCCTCTCCTTTCCACTCTTCCTAAAAAGCAGTGAAGAAAAATATCCTTGGGTAAAGGTAATATATATATATATATATATTTGTTAATACAGTATATAAAACCCATAGCCATTAAATCAATTGTACACACTTGATATAGCATCCTATTAAAAATTATAAAGTTTAAAATAGAGAAGTTGTAACATGTTTTCCTCATTTGTGCATGTTCTCCTCAACCTCTGGCTAGATCCCCTCCTGGATTTTCTTCTCTCTTGGTTTCCATGGTACTTTCCTATTTCAGTCACCCTTCCGTGACTATGATGTTTCTTTTCTAATCTTAACGGATTCTTCTTGACTTTGGCATTTTCCATCCCCTGAGCATTTTCCACAGTCCTTTGCTCTCTCAGCATTCTGCCTCTCAGAATGGCATCTACCTTAATGACTTCATGGATGGCCTCTGTTGAGCTGACTCCTACATGCTATCTCTTGCCCTCTACTCCTCCAACATTTCTCACTTCCATCTGGACAGCTTCTCTTTGCTGTCATCTCCCTTTATCCTATCCCCTCTTCATCTGCCTAAGGACTACCTTCTGTGTATTAATAGCTGGGAGAAAGCAGTCCACGCATATGTTAGCAACGTATAAATCCTGCTAGAGAAAAACTTAAAAATTGAAATTCACCAACATAAACAGATGCTGGCAAAGCATTTTTTCCCATTGTGACAAAATTTTAAAAAAAATAAGTCATGTTTTCTTCATTATATTTTATAGACATGACTTCTCTATTGAAAAATCTTAGTTATAGGCATGAGAGGTTTCTCCCAAGAATCCGGTTTTTCATAATTTAATGCAGCTATTGAAGATTTTTAATTACTATAATATATAAAAAGTAACATTTTTAAAATTTATATTTTTAAAATTAGATCACATTTGAATGTGAAACACACACACACACACACACACACACACACACACACACACACAAAACAAAATAACAAAAAAAACACACACAGAAATTAGGGCATATTCCAAGGCCCTGCCATAAACGAGCACTCTCTGGCTCAGAGTTAGTTGGCTGCATCTGCCTCTGAGGCTATCCCTCTGTGGTTGGTCACTCTGCTCAGAGGCAGCAGCCCCCTGTTCTGACAGCAGGGTGGCCATGGGTTAGTGTCGCATAACCAGCATGGTCTTTGTATCGTGCATGAGATATTCCTCCTGTGTCCACTGCTTCCTCGTTTGCCATCTGCCTTGTTTGGCTCCTCCTGCAGTTGCTTGGTTCATCCATCCGTTACCATTTCAAAGCCATAGAAATAAGAATTCTTAAAGGCAGAGGGCCCCACCTGCCCATTGGCCATGACAGTTTTGGCAGTTGGGGAAAAGAATGTGCCCAAGGCCTGACCCCCTCGAGCTGATATGCTAAAAACGCATCCCCAAACGCTAGCCACAGACTTCCCCAACATTTCCAGTGTGCTTCCCCTTCACTTGGAAGGCCATACCTCTCTCATCTCTGACACCTTCTCATCTCATTCTGTCTTTTTATTTCTCTTAAAACCTATCCATTAGACATCGACGAGTGCAGGATCTCCCCTGATCTCTGTGGAAGTGGGATCTGTGTCAACACGCCAGGCAGCTTTGAGTGTGAGTGCTTCGAAGGCTACGAAAGTGGGTTCATGATGATGAAGAACTGCATGGGTAAGCAGCTTGAGCTCTTCCTCTCCAGGCTTGAAACCAATAGAGCACAGACTCTGGCTCAGCCATGGCTTGTCTCAGGGCTGTTGACAGCGTGCTTGGCAAGGAGTTGTGGTGTGGGAGAACACCCTCACATGTCAGACAGGAAGTCTGCTCCCAGATGGCTGTTGGGGAGCCCCAACCTCTTGGCACCTTAATGGCAGTGAGATCCTGAGGCTGGGTTCTGTTTATTCATAGAATCTAAAATCAACACAGACTACTTAGAAAGGATTCATTTAAAATGCAGAACATTGTGTGGTGATCCCAAAATTTAGATTCATGCGAATCTTATATTATTTTCCTTATTTGTGTGTTATTACAAACTCTTTGGTATTGCCCATCTGTTAGCCCACTCATTTTCAGCAGCCTGTAGGACTCATTCGTGCTATGTAGAGATGCAAAGTCCAAGATTTCTCTTTCACTTTTATTAGAGATGTAGATAACAATAAATGATATCTGGAGTTAGAGTGTTATAAAGGAAATATTGTTTACTTTTTATCTTATGCAAACCTGTTTATTTCATACATGTAAATTCCTTGGTAGCTCACTGTCTTTAAGAGTAGAACTTTAACCATGTAGCCACTGACAATAGAAAAGGTGAGGCGAGCTTTATCCCATCTTCTATTCAGCCTGTCTCTTCCATTTGAGTCACACTTACCTCGCATAATGATTCTTTCTCCCATGTGTATGCGTGAATGTTTTTTCCTCAGGGTTCTTTAATGGATCTCACATTTTTACCTTTCAGACATTGACGAATGTGAACGTAACCCTCTCCTTTGTAGGGGTGGCACCTGCGTGAACACTGAGGGCAGCTTTCAGTGTGACTGCCCACTGGGACACGAGCTGTCCCCCTCCCGTGAGGATTGTGTGGGTGAGTTTGTCTCCTCAGCACAGAAACCCATTCAGGTCAGCTAGTGAAGATGATAAAGATCAGTGGTTAATTCTAATAAATTTGATTCTGCCATGTAAAATCTAGCTAATTAAAAGTGATAAATTCAGAGTCCCTCCATTTGGATTAAGGCCATCTGTAGAGAATGCTTTGGTGACACACCGGAATGAGCCAGCATTGTCCTGGTGGCCTCTTTTTCATTACAAATGCACCTGAAAGGATTCTGGGTGAGGGATTTTGTGTTAAGACCATGTAGTTCCCTTCTCCGGGTAGATGGGATGGGATAGCTGTACCTCTTTGGAAGGCCTGCTCCCTGATAGTTCACCTGTGCAGTCACTCAGCAGAGTCTGCTTCTGTGCCCATGTCTGTCATCATAGGCTCCACTCACACATGTGAGAACATGTGAGCTCCCCTCACTCCCTCTTCTCACAGAAACACCAGGTCTCTTGCCTGGCTCTGAGCTCAGTAAGGATGTCAGGGGCCACAGGAGAAGACCAGCTGTTGGTCTCAGAGCATTCCCACCTACTGCTTTTCATAAATATATGAAGGCCTCTGTGCTTACTATAGTCTCATATACTGGCTTTAAAACTGATTTAGCCAAGAAACATTTTCTTCACAGACATCTTTCTTGAAAGTATAAACAAATAAGAACAGTGTAAGATAGAGTAGATCACCCACAAACATAATGTAAACACATCTTAGATTATATTTATTTATAATTCCTATTTATAGCGAGATCCTAATATATTAGATGAATCTTAAATCACAGACTAAACAGACACTTTTTAAAGGTAAATTTAAAAGCTTTAACTTTTTATTTCATTTTAATAGTGGTACAAATAGTATTTTTACACAGATAATTACAAAATATTTATTCATGGTTGTCAAACAGTGACTCAGAGGTCAGTTTCTAAGGTCGGTTTATTTTGTTGATTGGTTTTTATGGATCTTAGAGCTGAAAAAAATCCCTCAAATATATAATCTACAATATAAGGTACATATTTTTGCATATAGAATAAAACATATAATGATCATAGACATACATTTGTAATCACATAGTCGTCTTGCTAATTTTGAGAAATGGGGATGAATTTCTTGCTATAGCTGGTTATATTGTCATTGTTTTTACCTTATATTGTGTCTGCTAACAAGTTTGTCTGATGAAAAGTGTCACTACTCTTTTCTTGCTGTTCTCTTGTGACTTCATTATTACTATTAGTTTATTCCACAGATCTTTGCAGGAGTTTTGTTAAGGTAGTTGTCCATCTTATGAGGGTTAGTTAATTTTACAATAGGCAGTATGGTATGCAGGTCCACCTTTCCAGGCACACTACACGCACAAGTCAGTGAAAACAGATGAACAGGTGAGGGCCTTGTAGGCAGCCCCTCTGTTGTGTGGAGCCAGATGTCTTCCCTCAGGAGACATCAACACTTGACCATCTGATAGGACCAGCTGAGCGTGCCAATGTAAACCCATCTATTAAACATGAGCAAGCTTCATTTCCGGCATGTGCTACATGTGTGTGGTCTAATGTGGTAGTCACTAGCCACATGTGGCTATTTAAATTTAATTAAAATTAAATAACATTAAAAATAAGTTCCTTAGTCAGACTATTCACATTTCAAGTGCTCAGTAGGAGTTACAAATTGGAGCTACAAATTTTTTACAGTTCTGTCACTGTTGAAAGTTCTACTGGACAGCACTGTTGTGGTAGAAATAAGAAATATAGATGCCAGAATTTTCTTTTCTTGATATTCCAGATAGTGCCCCAGGAGATTATCTCACTTCCCTCTGAAGTACACAGAGCCCTTTGCAGACCATGGCTCTAGTACAGCATGTTCTTGATAGTTTTGTGTCATATTTTTAATTGTGTACAACATTAATTCTGTGTTTATTTTAATAGATATTAATGAATGCTCCCTGAGTGACAATCTCTGTAGAAATGGAAAATGTGTGAACATGATTGGAACTTATCAGTGCTCCTGCAATCCTGGATACCAGGCCACACCCGACCGGCAGGGCTGTACAGGTGAGGCTAGGCCAAGCGGGTCTGGAACCTCTATTTCTCAAATCAGCCTAGGACTACTGCTGGCACTGACTCTATAATGAAGTTAGTGGGAGTTCTTTGTCCTAAAAATGAATGTAAGATGCCATGGTTTTTAGAGGAATCTCTGGTTTTATCATGGAAAACTCCCTCAACTCCATAGTTGTTATGTTTTTGAGCTCTTTATTCTTAGGTTACTGGAATATTTGACATTTGACTAAATGTCAAATGGAATACTGTCTAAAAGGAAGTTAAAAAACTAAGTAATATTAATGGTATGATGATGAATCAACATGGGTAGTGGGAAGAAAAATCCAAAGCTATTTAAGTTTCAAAAGAAGAAAAGCTACTTATGTTTAAGGAAGTAGCCCTGACAAGCAATGTGGTGGCAATGTTTTCACAGATATTGACGAGTGCATGATAATGAACGGAGGCTGCGATACCCAGTGCACCAATTCAGAAGGAAGCTATGAATGCAGCTGCAGCGAGGGTTATGCTCTAATGCCTGATGGGAGATCATGCGCAGGTACAGAAAAGAAAATACACACACTTTGTGCGTCTAATTTTATCTTACACATCTGGCTCCAGATAATTTGAGTGGAACTGGATGGGGAAAAAATATCTGAGCTTCCTCAAAAGCCATCCTTCCTTTCATTTGATGTTCATTTTGTATCATCAGATATTGATGAATGTGAAAACAATCCTGATATTTGTGATGGCGGCCAGTGTACCAACATTCCTGGAGAGTATCGCTGTCTATGTTATGATGGCTTCATGGCTTCAATGGACATGAAAACATGCATCGGTGGGTACCATAAAAGTGGATAAATACTTATGTATTCACACACACATACCCAAATATAGGCACATTTATGCACGCACACACTTACAAACATAACAAGAGGCATTTTCAATTATTTTAAAAATTCAAATCATTTTATTAAAAGTTGTAAAAGCTGAAATGGGAAATTTATTTGGGAAAAGATCCTTAAATACATTATATTTATCTGCAACACTGTATTTTGCAAATAGATTATATTTTTAAATTTTATTTTTGTATTTTAGCATTATGTTATTTCATTTAGAAGATTGCTTTAGAATAACTAAGATGAACAAGTATTAACCAAGATATTGAAAATACATTTTCTAGATGTGAACGAGTGTGACTTAAATTCAAACATCTGCATGTTTGGGGAGTGTGAGAACACCAAGGGATCCTTTATTTGCCACTGTCAGCTGGGTTATTCAGTGAAGAAGGGGACCACAGGATGCACAGGTAGGTCTGAAGCTTATATCCTTCATGTTTTGGCTTATTGACATCTTCTGCACACCAGCATCCCTTAGGCTATTACCCACACCAGGTTGTGACTGTATGTGTGATGAAGAACTGACACAGAGCATGTGTGAGGTGTTTGGCTCTTCTTTGTGGTGGCACACCGCTCAGTTACTCCTCACTGCGGAGTTGGCTGTGGGCCCACAGGTGGAATGGAGAGTGGATGTGGAGTCCGGACCCTGTGGCTCTGATGTACTTCTGGTGGCTCCTGCAGCAGCATCTACTTTCCTAGGAGGACTGCTGTATAAAGAGGAGACATGCATAAGGAAGAAAAGCAGTCTCTTTTGGGAAATAAAATTTCTCTTGTCATCTGTAGTTCTACATGGAGTTTTGTCTGGGCCCAGGAAGGGGAAAGGCTGCTGGTGTGGGTGGGGGCTGGCATACACATCTGTCAGGACAAGAGCTCTGCATCTCACTCCACTAGAAAAGGGCTGGCAATTTCTTCTAGGGAACGGCTTGCTTGATTTGGATCATGTCTTTTCAAATCTTGTTGGACTCTATGGAAAATAAAAATGCTAATGTTTTCTTTGTACAGTTTTAGATATTTCCACATTTTAAAATTTTATCTGCACAGAAATATAGTGGGAAATAGAACTTATTAGCTTGTATTTTATCTTCTTCATATTAACTGTGTTTCTCAGATGTGGATGAGTGTGAAATTGGTGCCCACAACTGTGACATGCATGCCTCATGTCTAAACGTCCCAGGAAGCTTCAAATGTAGCTGCAGAGAAGGCTGGATTGGAAATGGCATCAAATGTATTGGTGAGTTTGCAAATGCAACTAACCTTGGCTAAGACAGAATTCTTAGAGGCTCTCCTTTACTTGAAGAGCAGCATGCCCTTTTATTTTATTCTCTTGAAAACCAAAGGCCATCTTTAGTTGCAAAGTTGTTCTTGTCTAAGAGTTTCCTTTATCAATAGTATAAATGATTATATTACTACAGTGTGCCTTGGCATCTGTTTTTCAGTGTGTTGTTCAGTAAAAATTATTTGATGTGTAGCCAAAAATTCAAACAGCTGTATGATGGAAATGACTAATATATTTCCCCAATATAATAATCAGTGAGATTTAAAACTTGTTGAAATGAATGAATGGGGATGAAAAGGTGTTTTCAGACAACCTAAGTCTGGAGTAAATAGTTCATACCAGCTTCTTAATAAAAAATAGAATTTTTCTTCCGGAGAGATATTAATGTTTTTTGGGATTGCAAGAGGTCTGATTTAAAGAAAGGAGAGTGGGAAAACAGTTGACATATTCAAAGTTTTATAGGTCTTTAGCCAAAGATTAATAAGTGTTTGTAACTGTGAGGCAGAAGACCGGATTTTACCCTTGGTGTCCTGTACAATGCTGCTTATTGTGCTCAGTGTTTTACATGCCTTAACAATAAAACATTTTCCAAATGGTAAGACTTATGCAAGCCTATTTAAAGTGGAAAGTTGAGCAAGCTAAACTGACCTCCCCATGATTGCCCATTAAAATCTTATAAGCCTGCAGTAAGCATTAAAGAATAGCCTTAAAATCTCTTACCAATAATATATTAATTTAAATATGCGTTTTCATCCATTTAATTGTTTTATACTTGTCAAATGTTTATGAGCTGACTATAGAATTTAAATGATCATATTTTCCAAATAACTTTGCTAAGGAATATTCTATGATGGCTTCAAGTCCAGTCCACTAGCTGCCCACTTCTAGTCCAGTCATCTCTTATCATTAATCTCACACCTTTTCCGCCATATCCCACTTCCCATTTGTCTAGTCCCATTTCGCTTCTCTTTTTCTCTCTTTTAGCCTCCCTTTTGTGTGCTTCTTGTCCCCTTTCACTCTGGCAAACTATTTCAAAATAGCCTTCCCCCACTGCCAAAGATTCAGCTGTGCCTAGGCTTCTCTAATCCAGAGTATCCTCCAGATTCATCACTCCTTTCTGCCTCCATTCTCCTGCCCTGGTCCCAACCATGCTCAGCATTCTCTCTGTTCCTCCTACTAATCCACTTTTCATATAGCAGCCAGTCAAATGTTTTATTTATTTTTATTTTTTCGTTAATCCTCACCCAGGGATACTTTTACATTGATTTTACATAGAGTAGAAGGAAAGGAGGGAGAGGAAGATGGAGGGAGAGAAGAAGAGAAGGAGGGAAAGAAAGAAAGAGTGTGAGAGAGAGAAACATCAATTGGTTGCCCCCGAGCAGGCCCTGACCAGGCATTAAACTTGTAACCCTTCCATGCCTGGGCTAACACTGTAACCACTGAGAAACATCACTCAGGGCACCGGACAAATCTTTTAAACCATTGTCATTTTAATCCATTGAACTTAGGATAAAAATCTTCCTTCCTTCCATGGTTTATAAGACCCTACAGCATCTTTCCACTACCTCTCCAGTTTCCTCTTCCATCACCTTCTTCCCCTGCCCATTGTGCTTTGTCATATCACCTCCTTTGGTTTGTCACACCAAGCTCCTTTCCTACTCATTGTCTTTATATATGTTGTTCCCTCTTCAAGCAACACCCTTCCCCACTTCTGTTCAGCAGGTTTTTATTCATCACTTAGATATGAAGTTAATAAAGTTCTAATAAGGAATTAAATTACTTCCTTATAAGAGCATTCCTTGTGCCTGTACTCCAAATTAGATGCCCTTTTTATTCTTTCATAGCACTTGGTAACATTTCTTCCTGGTACATCCTATAGAATAAAACCCTAATATGCAAATCAATCAAACTGCAGAATGACCAGTCACTATGACACACACTGACCATCAGGGGGCAGACACTCAATGCAGGAGCTACCCCTGTAGTCAGTGCACTCCCACAGGGGGAGCACTGCTCAGCCAGAAGCCTGGCTAATGGTGAGTGCAGCCGTGGTGGCAGGAGCCTCTCCCGCCTCTGTGGCAGCGCTAAGGACCTTTTGAGGGATGTCCGACTGCAGGCTTAGGCTTACTCCTCCCTAGGCCAGCAGTTGGACATCCCCCAAGGGGTCCCAGACTGCAAGAAGGTGTAGGCTGAGCTGAGGGAACGTCCCCATCCCCCCACCAGTGCACAAATGTTGTGCACCGGGCCTCTAGTATAAAAATATTTAACTTAGTTTTCTGTGTTTAACATCATCTTTTCCACAAGACAATGGGCTTCATATGGTCAAGAATCACCAGTTTCCACATCAATAAAATGAACTTTTAAATCTGTGCTAATTTTCCTGGTCTAAAATTCAGGAATATCTTAGAAATTGACCTTTTTTTTTCTTGATAACAAAACGAGTGACAAAATCCACGCTAACTAGAAGCCAGAATGGAATATGGCCCTGGTTTTTTGGATTTTTATGTGGTTTTGGGTGTTATTTTGTTTGTTGTTTTGTCATTAAAGAGCTAGTTGATAGGATACCTTACAAAATGCTCGAATTTGTACTTTTGGCCCCTGTTCATGGCATGAGGATTTTGCATTGTGAGTCTGACATCTTAGAGAATTAGAACTGTGTGTGACTTTAGAGATAAACTAAAACACATTCCATTTGGCCAGTTTACATTTAAATTGAGACAAATTAAAACCTTTCTGAATGTTTTAATGTTCTATTTTTGTTTCTGAATTTTTTTGCTATGTTTTCTTGGCATGAAGATCTGGACGAATGTTCTAATGGAACCCACCAGTGCAGCATCAACGCTCAGTGTGTGAATACACCAGGCTCCTACCGATGTGCCTGCTCTGAAGGGTTCACTGGAGATGGCTTTACCTGCTCAGGTAGGTGAGACACCTGCGTGTATTCTGGCATGACTTTCTAGAATACTCTAGAGGCTTTCTTTATTTGAAGAAAACTAGTTAAAGGAGGCTGAAATCCCTACCTCTATTTAAAAACTTATAGGTGACTAGGTATCTTTCTCTTACATTAAACACAAACCTGAAAAAAATTTCTAAGACATTGGTGGAAGATTTAAAATAATGAAAGCACTCTTCTTTACTGCTAATGACTATCATTTTCTCTTGTTTATTTATTAACACATTGGCCAAAATGCAAGCTGTATCTGAATCAGACCATCTGAATTCAGATTTTGCCTGTGCTGCTTACTGGCTATATAGCCTTTAAAATGGACATAGTAATAATAATAAAACCGTTTATTTTATTATTTTTTATCATTTTTTTAATTATTTTTTTATCACTAAATGAATGACGTAGGAAAACTATTCAGCATCTTCAGATATTATATATGACCTACCCAAACACTGCTATTTAATGTGTTTATCAAAATCTTAGCCTATCTCATGGTTTTGAAATAAAACACTTAAAGGACTTAGAAAAATACATCATAAGAGATCAATAAACGTTAGCTGCTACTTAGCTGCTATTCATTCCACATTCCTTGAGGATAAAACACCTCATTATATTCATTTTTAAAGCTATATCATTTTTTGGACATAAAGTACTATGCTTTTGTCTTTAAGATAAGTCTTTCTTAGTTGAATTTCAGTACACACCTTAAACCCATAACTATACACTCATCATTTTCAAATGCCTTTTTAAGAAAACATGTCTAATCAATTTTAAAGCATTATTATTTTTGAACCTTGGATATTTCATCTCTCTCAGAATTTCTCTGCCCCGTGTTGTGAAGGGCATCGCTTTGGGGTCAGATACAATTGTCATTAGATCCTGGCTCAGCCACAGATTAACTCGCTGGGACGACCACAGCTCAGTTGACTGCTCTTGGCTTTGGTTCTTCTACACCTCACATGACTGGTGAAATAAATAAAAAAATGCATGCCAGGCAACTGGCACACTACCTGGCAAATATTGGCCCTTAATAAATGTTGGTTTCTGTCCTCCTCCCTTTTTTCCATTTGATGGAATTAATAAGTCATCCTTAAGGTCTATGAATAATGTCCATTTGCATAATTAACAGAAATATTTTGATAATGATTGTAATGACAGGAAATAAACTTTCCTGATTCTTAGTGTCTCTAATTTGCTTAAAAATGCTTAAACTAGTGAAAGAATTTATTATTTCTTTTAACACTATAATGTTTTCAACTGAATTGACACCATTTTAACACTAATGTTCTTTGTCCTGTGTAAATAATGTTGGTATAATACTGATGCAAGAAATTGGCATTAAATAGAACTAAGACAAATATGAGAGACACCTGCATTCCTCCTATTAGTCATGTTAGGATTTAATGTTTGGGTGTAGGTTAAATAACTCCACTATCAAGTTGTATCCCCTTATTTAGGTGAGTATGATTAATTGTTGCTTCATGTTAATGAGCACTCACTCAAGCCAGTGAAATTGATTTGGTTATAGAACAAGGGGAAAATGTATCATGAAGTTTGGAACTTAATGGAGATGTAATTTGCTTACCCCCTAGATGTTGACGAGTGTGCAGAAAACATAAATCTCTGTGAGAATGGACAGTGCCTCAACGTCCCGGGTGCATATCGCTGCGAGTGTGAGATGGGCTTCACTCCAGCCTCAGACAGCAGATCTTGCCAAGGTGGGTCACCAGGATTCCAACTCATTTCCAAGTTGGATAAACTACACCAAATGAAACCACAAAAAGGGCTGGAACAGGCTCCACCTGGAAACAGAATACACAGCACATGCTACACATAAAAAAGTCATTCATTTAAGCATGGATTATTTTGCCGAATGAATAATGAGGAAGGCAGCTTTCATCTCTTATGAAGTTTTCCTGGCCATGAGCCAATATTTGGAAGTTTGGCTCATTCTTTTTTTTTTTTTTAACCATGTCTTTTTTTATCACTAAATAAATGACATGTGGAAAAACTATTCCATTTTTAAAATAGGATATACTATCTACCCCAATCACTGCTACTTAATGTGTTTATCAAAATCTAAGTAGCCCATTTTGGGCATTTGCCTTCATGTTTTAATCTGTTGTCTGCATGTCTGGGACTGGAAGTCCTCCTCAGGGACTCATTGAGGACTGCACTTTGCCTAATAGCAATGTCTCCTTTCTCTCAGTGATGACATCATCCCCCTTTCCTAGAAATTAGACTTTGTGACTAGTATCATGTCTTTCCAAGAAAAGGAATTTGGATTTTCTTTTAAATTGGAGACTCAGTTCACATTACATATCTTTTGGGCCATCATTGTGTTTATAAAGAGTTCATTGAAATGTAAATAAAGAAAAAAGATTGAAAACAATTCACATGAACAATAAGGCTTGAACAAAATTAGTGAATCATAGAAAACCTTTAAAAAATAACTCAGGCTGACTGCTGCTAAGCAAAGATTATAAAATGAAACCATATTACAGGCTCTTCGTCCTACACTAGTGTCTAATCAAATGAACAGAAATAGTAAATAGCAGCACTCACACACACTTCACCAGCAGCAATCCAACAAGACCAAATTATACAGTCCAGGTTGGCTTGAAGTTGGGCCTGACTGACCCACTTAGAGAAGTGGCACTGAAGAAAGTGTGCCTAAAAGATCATGGAATTTTTCATAAATATCCACCAATTTTGAGAGACTCCGATAAGAGGATGAATAGTGGGCCTTGGGGAAGGTGATATTAGAAATTGAAAGCGTCCATTCTCTGCACTGAGCTGCTAGATTGGGCAGCGTCTAATACACTTTACACAAGGCAGCTGTACAGTGAGTTTTGTCCCCTGCCTCCCGCCCCCGCCCCCACTTCCTCCCTGTCCTGGTTTCTTCTAAGCACTGAAGCCAGTCAGTAGAAAATGTGAGTCAGTATGGTTATGGAGTCACATGATTTATTACCCATGTCAGTTTGACAGGAGTTAGTGGGAAAAGGAACAAGTAAGCAGTAGCCAGATACTTCTGCCAGCATAAAATTTCAAAATTAATTCTTTATACGTAACACGGAATTTCCCCCTTCTTAATTCTGTTCCTTTATCTATGGCATAGGACCTTCTAGAACTTCTCCCAGGCCTTTCCCAAGTTGATGCTAAGTAGTTTCTATTTATTGTAATTCTTTCACATGTTGATTTTCCCCCAATATGTCATTACCACCAAGAGAAATCCCAGTTGCCAGGGTAACTGAGAGTGGCACACCTGTAGTTCATCCTCAGTTAAACACTGTTACATTTAACTAAATGCCAATTTTTGAGATCCTAAAATGTACTTTCATGATTGTGCCTATTTTCTTCTTGTATTTGTCTTCTTTCTTCCTATAAGATCTGGCTCATCCAGTTTCTACTGAATGTACTAATTTAATTCCTTGATGTCTTTCCATCTTACAAATAAATGCCTTCCTGAATTTACCCTGTGATCAACATGATCCACTCAGCATATTTTTTTCACCACAAATTCTCAGCATTTCTAGAGTCTAAAAAATTGCTGGGTTGAGATTTTTCCAGTATTTCTTAACAAAATGAGAAGGTACAAAACCTAGGGGAACCTTCTAAGGGACAGGTTAGAATAACTTCAGATGGACTAAATCTAGACACAGGCTATTTAATATAGTATCTAAAGAGAGTGCACAGGGTAGCTCTTCCCATCCATGTTTCCCTGATCCCCATTTTATGAAACTGTTATAAAAAGTGAGGCTATAGAATAGAAGCTTTAATGAAACCCATACCCCAAGATATCTTCCAGGTAAAGAAAGGAGAATGTCAAGAAGATCTGTCTGAACTGTATTAGAGTATATAAAACTCTTGAAAGAGCTGACCAAACAATGTGTACACAGACTGAAAGAAAACAATGGTATCTGTGCAGGCATCCTATGGAATCAACAATAAAAAGAACATTCAAAAAGCAGATAAAGAACCAACCCAGAGCAGAAAAAAACTGTTCAAGGGACAAAAACAAATTTCCCCTAGGTGCCTTTGTGCCATGAGAGATGGCCTTAATAAGATAAAATCAAACAAATTCAAAGAGATTATAAAAACAAAAGACAAAGAAGGAGATTGCAATGTCAAGGGAAATAAAGTATGGGGACCAATACAGCAAATTTATAGAACTAATAGAAACAGCAAAGAACAGTAGAGAGAGATGAAAATGTAACTACTAATATAGGTAATGGCCTTGAGATAATAGCAATGAATAGGAAAGAAAGAAATTAACACTATTAGAAAAAATACAAAGGCCATTAACAGAAGTATAATTGATGTTTCAGAAGTCAAACACCCCAAAAAATTGAATAGAAAAAAGTACTAAACAAACAGCTTCCTGAAATAGAAGAAAGAACTGAATATACAGGAAAAGGTAAACCATTAGACAAAGATTTAACCTTATTATTTTTGTTGACTTATATCATAGTGAAGAATTGTTCAGACACTGATAAAAAAGGCAAATCATGAACAAAAGAGAAACATTCAGTATCAAAAGACACTAGACCACTGTGCCCACAAAGTTCTGGGAGTACATGTGACTAAAGAATATTATACCTCACAGCAGGGGTGGCTCAGTGGTTGAATGTTGATCCATGAACCAATAGGTTACTGGTTTGATTCCAGGTCAGGGCACATGCCCAGATTGTGGGCTCAATCCCCAGTAAGGGATGTGCAGGAGACAGCCAATAAATGTTTCTCTCTCATCAATGTTTATATTTCTCTATCCTTCTCCCTCCCACACTCTCTAAAAAAAATCAATAAAACATTTAAAAATAATAATGTAATTCAGCAATTAACTTCATAACTAGTTAATTATAAAGACAATAGGTATATTTTTACATATGAAATAATTGAGGAAGAAAACACCTGTGGACTTTCCCTTGGGAAAAGAGCAAAAACTTAACAATGACACACAACCAATCAAGAATAAATGGAAAAGATGCAGTTAAAATATTGATTATTTTAAGTGGAAAATTAGTGTGAATATACTGTAGATATAGTGGTAAATGCCACAAACAATTAAAAGGTGAAGATAATCCTGGTCAGTGTGGCTCATTGGTTGGGTGTTGTACAGTGCACTAAAGGGTTGCCTGTTGAATTCCTGGCCTGGGCACATGCCCAAGTTGCAGGCTCAGTTAGCATTAGGGGGCATGGCCAATAGCTGTTTCTCTCTCTTCCTCTCTTTTCTTCTCTCTAAAAGTATAAAATCTTTTTTTTAAAGTTAAATAATTTAAATAACAAAAATAAGATGGAAGCATATATGAATCCTAATTTTTAACATTAGAAATTATTTTAGAAACTGTTGAGGTAAAGAAAAATTGATCTGATGCATACAAATGGTTTTGGCTTCATTCTCTGAATATACATAGACAAATATTTGGGGAAGTTTATCAATGACTAGAGACCCCGTGCATGAAATCCATGCATGGCAGGGTAGAGGAGGATTGTCCCTTAGCCCAGCCTGCACCCTCTCCAATCTGGGACCCCTTGGGGGTGTCCAACTGCTGGTTTAGGGCCCCAACTGTCCTTCCCTGCTGGCTCAATTGCCCCCAAATGCCCTCCCCTGCTGGCCATCTTGTAGCGACATTGTGTGAGGACATGACGCCACCTTGGCTTTTATTATTTATCAATGATAGTTTCTTCTGGGTAGAAGCATTTTGGAGAGATTTTTCTTTTTGCTAATTTTCTGTATTGTTTTCTGTCTTCTGTTTGATATCAATACTTTCCTGTATTATTTGAATTTCTGAGCAATTTTATAAAAACAAGACAGTAATCTCTTTAAAACCTTATTTTACACCACTATTACATTATTTAAATGGAAGTTCACTTAAGTTCTTTCTCTAATAGGAAGAACTTTTCAAAAGTGAAATGCATACTCAGAGGGCTGGTAACTCAGTTATAGCCTTTTCAGTTATAGATCAACACTATACAATAATAAACTAGATTAATGAGTCTTTATTCATTTATTAAAGAGAATAATTTTGTTTATTGCAGCAACACAAAGAGTTATCTTTAAATATCAGCTGAAGTTTTAAAAACAACTTGAACTTAAATCTAAGTTAGTTGAAACTCATCATTTTAATCTTAATTATCATATTTTAATTGACCAGAGACCTTTTTAGATGAAAGACAGCACTTTAGGACAATTTGCATGGTCCAACCTAAAATGTCATGCCTAGTTTGCATTCTCAGAACATGAGGTAATTTGTGTATGAAATGTTCACCTCTTCCTATGTGAAGAAATGTAGATTATTTCTGCAGCTGTAAATACACACACACACACACACACACACACACGCCTTCATTTTAATATGAATGAAGAGTGATTTTTTATTTATTGACTCTGAGTTAAAGCCTCATGGAAGAGTTTCATAAGCTGAATTTCTGGCTTCAATAGAGCTATTTTAATGAAATTTTTAGGGAATGTGGAACAAGGGATGATCTTATTTCATGCTCTCAGGAAAAAAATTATTTCTCTTTTTAAACTGACTTTATAATAGATCAAATTACAGAATAAAATTTTTTTAAATATATTTTATTGATTTTTTTACAGAGAGGAAGGGAGAGGGATAGAGAGTTATAAACATGGATAAGAGAGAATCATCGATCAGCTGCCTCCTACACACTTCCTACTGGGGATGCGCCTGCAACCAGGGTACGTGCTCTGACCAGAATTGAACCTGGGACCCTTCAATCCAGAGGCCAACACTCTATCCACTGAACAGAACCGGTTTTTGGCCAGAATAAAAATTTTTAAGAATTAAACTTAAGTAGTGTTAATGAGATCTTTAATATTTAAAATATGTTATATTTTTTTATGTTGTAGATAATTAATAAACATCTTTTTGCACTAAATTATAAGAATATTTGACTTGTTTTTATCCTTAATTTGTTTTTCATCTCTTATAATTTTATTAGTCTTTATCCTTAATTTTCACAGCCTTATTCCTTTCACATGTTCATATTTAATTTTTGTATTTTTTATGTCTTGGGAGAATTCTTTTTTTTAAGTATATTATAACCTAAGACAGTTAAAATACTGTCAATAAAGTAAAATGATATTCCTTTTATATTTGTTCCTAGGTAAGTATTAGTTGCTTGTCATTTATTTACAAATAAGGAAAAAATTTTACTGCATAAGAAAGAATATCTGAGGAGACAGAAAAATTCATTATTTTTTTACATTAAAATATTTAAAATGCCTTTGTAAACAAAACATGACTTTTTTTAAAAATTTTCAGATATTGATGAATGCTCCTTCCAAAATATTTGTGTCTTTGGAACATGTAATAATTTGCCTGGAATGTTTCATTGTATCTGCGATGATGGATATGAATTGGACAGAACAGGCGGGAACTGTACAGGTATGGCTCACAAAGGGCTTGATTATGTTCTTATTAGATGAAATAAATAGTTTGTGCTAGTTTTAAAAAATTTTCAGATTTCTACTTAGCTAAACTATGCCTTGAGTTATACTTTTTTTTGAAACAGAAAATTACATTGTGATACATTTATTTTTAAATGGAATTCATCCATTTTTTACATAAACAACCTAATATTAAATCTCTAACATGGAACTAAGAAATAATGTTTTTGTATATTTTCTTTGTACATATGTGTGTGTATAGTTTTAGTTAAGCTAATAGTGGCAATTTTTTTTCTTCATCAAAATTCTAACATGTAATTATTTACCTATTAAGGACATTAAATGACATTATCATAAATACCATATATAAGGATTTAATCTTTATTTCATTATGCTAAGGTCTTCATAATGATCTACACAAAAAATCCACCAAATTTTTTGGAACAGCAGTATGCGTAGAGAGGGTAAAGATCTTAACATGGGCATTTTAAATGTTTTTCCTAGATATTGATGAATGTGCAGATCCCATAAACTGTGTAAATGGCCTGTGTGTCAACACACCTGGTCGTTATGAGTGTAACTGCCCACCTGATTTCCAGCTGAACCCTACTGGTGTGGGTTGTGTTGGTAAGTAAAAGCTATCTGAAACCAACAAATAGAATTATTTAGAGCTGAATATTCACACTCTCTTGGCTATGAACTGTGGTGAGTATTTGCTACAATTAATTTGCAAACAAAACAGTCCTTTTCCTTAAGAGAAGTCTACATTATCAAATTATATGGCCATTGTTATCGTATTTGTTTGCCAAGTCATATTTAGAAACAAATTTTCAAGACATTTGCTCCAACTTCCTCCTCTCACAAGCTTGGGAACCAGGGCTTGCAAATGGCAGAGCTGAGGCCCAGTCCTAAATGGCTGGGCACATTGGCCAGAACAGCTCAAAGTGGTAGAATTAATGAGTTACTACATTTATCTCTCCTATGAGCAGGGTCATGTAAGGGTGTAATAAGTGAATGATAAGAGGAGAGGAATGGAAGAACTGGATTTCTTGAGCCAAACCATTCGAGTGAAGCAAGTTGCTGAGATTGGGGAGAAGCAAACAAGGCAGTAACAATGGTTCAGAATCTGCCTTCAATGTTTCTAACCGCTGATCTGTATAAAATAATTGTCCAGCTTTTGCCATCTGCCTTAGTGTTTCACTAGAGAAGTAAGTGGTCTGGAGGATTTCTTGACAGAAGACAAAAATATAAGAAGAAAATTCTTGCTTCCGCATGAATCCGCCCTCTGTCATCAGCGTCAGTTTTACAGACCTTGCTGTATATTTGGAGGGAATGTTTGCTGCTGTGTTTTATGTGCGGTTTTATATTGTCTACAAATTTTAGAGAATATGTTGAGTTATGGTGTATGGCTCCTTCAAGTTGTGACTTTTGCCTTCAGAATTATTTGTTCAGTAAATATTGAGTGCTTCCTAGGGGCTGCAGAGAAAACAGAGTAACCAAATTCTCTGCTTTTGTGTTTCCATTCTGGTGGCGGGGTGAGAGACATAAGGAGAAATTCTCACATGAGGTAGTTATAGGAGAAGTGCTGTTATTTGGAGTATGGGAGAGTCAGAGTCTTTAAGGAGGGAGCAAACTGACTGGACCTCTGAGAGGAGATGCCTTCAAGGCAAAGGAGCAACCAGTCAGTGCAAAGGGCCTGGAGCAGGAGAATACTGGTGTAAGAGACACAGCAGTGAGGCCGAGGTGCAGGAGTGGAGTGAGTGGCAGGAGCGTGAGGAAAGGAGTCAGAGAAGAAGCAACAGCCCAGGTCACAAAGTGATTCTCATCCCTAGTCCTATAGTAAAATCCTATTTACAACTTTAATGTTCTTCCGATGCCTGCTTAGCTCCCAGAAATGGAGTCCCTGGAGCCTAAGCATTTCTTAAAAGCTTTCTTGGAGCAAACAAAAGCTTGAAAAGGCAACTAATAAAAGGAAGTACTCCAAAAGGTAACAAACATAAACAAATATCCAAAACTATTAGGAGTAAGAAAAATCAAATTAAAACAATTATATAAATATTACTTTACATCTAATAGACAGGCAACAATTAGACTGAGTAATGTGAGGTGTTGGTCCCAGGTACCTCAAAGGTCCCTCTGTTCTGCAGAGTTTGGACTGAGGTACTCAGATTAACTGTCAGCATATAATCAGTTTCTTTCTTTTTTTTTTAGGTTCTTTTTAGAGCAATTCTGTTTATATGGGATGATACTTCATGGCTTTATCCTTCCTTAGAGGTTTTCCAAAGAATAAAGACTCATTCTGTTTCACAAATACCATAAGGGTTCACTGGATCTTTTATAGTATGAAATTGCATGAAATGAGATGTTACTGATATTATTTTTCTTTTATTTTGAACCATTTTATTCATCATTACTTATTAGTTATGCCCAATGATGCTAAAAACAAAGAATATCATTATAAAGTAGAAAATGATGGTATCACCTAGAAGGATGATACAATGGTGAAATAAAATGTCACTGTTGCATCATTTTTCAGTTTTCTTGTTGTGTTGCCCAAGGGATTATTACATCACCTTTGAAGAAGGTGTAAAAAAAGACTGGAGACACTGTATTTTGAAACTTCTTTGAGCATTTATTGAACACAGTTGAAAAATCAGAAGTTTTCACTTTCTGGCCATAATAGCAAGAAGAAAATTAACAGTGGAAAACAGTTTACAGTTGTTAGATGTGTCAGAAGATGAATGCAAGAGACCAGCACTCTAGTCTGGATTCTAAAAAGGTGAAATTGATCATGTAAGCAAAGTGCCAGGTTATGAGTCTTCAGAGACTGATATCCTACATGGCATTTTCCACATTCAAGAATCAAAGAATGGGTGAACTGTATATTTCTATAAACAAAGGAAATGTGGTATTCTTGTCTATTAGAAATTCAACATGTAGTATTTGACAAGAACCGGAATCATCCCAGTTCTTATTCCTCCCATATTCAAAATTTAATTGATAGATTCTTAGATAGACAAATGGTGAAGCCAAGTGTTTAGACAAATGTTATTGGAAGGAAATATGTGATGTAGAAATAAAGGAAATCATTGATGAATCTAATTGGTGTTGATTCTCTGAAAGTGAAAATAGGTCCATTTGTGGAGCAAAGAAAATAGCTGCCCTCTCATCAACAAAATTATGAGCAGTCAAAGTTTTCAGAAATGTCTTCAGATATGTGTTTTAATGATGCAAGAACGAGCAGTTATGATAAACAAGAACCTACTAGAGATGTGTTTGAAATGTGGAATCAGTTTTTACAAAATGGATACATTTTGCATTCATCATGACAGCTGACAGTTCATTGCATTCATAGGACCATTCAGGTATATAGATTGTATCCTCAAAAACCAAACAAAATATAAAATAAAAATTTGAGTTATTTAGGATTCAATTATTATTAACATTTCCAGTAAGGTTGTTTCACTATGCAAAAGATTGTTTTGTACTGGAATGAAAATGAACCTTTTATACTAATGTGCAAGAGCTTGAATTTCATCGGTTGAGTGATCTTTCTCTTAAAAGGAATTCTTACTACGTGAAGGGCAATTTTAAGCTCCTGTGTTGCTCTGCAGACAACCGCGTGGGCAACTGCTACCTGAAGTTCGGTCCTCGAGGAGACGGAAGCCTGTCCTGCAACACCGAAATTGGGGTGGGCGTCAGTCGCTCCTCCTGCTGCTGCTCCCTAGGGAAGGCCTGGGGGAACCCCTGCGAGACATGCCCCCCTGTCAATAGCAGTGAGTATGGAGCTGAAGAAGAGGAAGGGAACAAACTCTGGTAGCTGAAGACTAGTTGCAATTTTATTCTTGTGCCGGGGATAGGAAAAATAGTGTGAGGGCCAAAAGTTTACCTTTGGATTACTTTCAGTGATAATGCTGAACCAGCCAAGAGTGTTTTATATAAAGCAAATTTGAATTCTCTTCTTACTGTTTTTCATGATATTATAAAAAGGAAAAAAATTAACCACAATCCAATATGAATGGTGATAATATCAATTCTCCATGGTATCACATAAATTAGATCATTTCTGGTTCTTCTCAGATTCAGAGCTGTGTTGAATTCCTGAAGTCAATCATTATTATGCCTTAAGTTGAAACATGTGTTCTGATAGGGACATAGATGAAACTTATCAATTGTCAAGTCTGAGTTTTTATTTACTGGCCAAAAAAGTAGTGATATAAATTGTCTGCAAAGGAGTTTTTTCTTCAATTAAAAACAAATGGTTTTTGTTATTCTGTCTATATAATTTATGAAGTAATTATCTTATTTTGTGTAACATGTAATATACTTTGAAATGTATTTGAAAAGGTACTAAGGAAACTGTAGATACCTCCCCTGTTCACTGTCTCAGCCACTCATACACAGGTGTCAAATCTCTTCTTTTTCATTGTTTTTTAGCTGAATATTACACCTTGTGTCCTGGAGGTGAGGGCTTCAGACCTAACCCCATCACAATCATTTTAGAAGGTGAGTTACAGCTCCAGTATGCACCCAGATATAACCAAGGCCAAGCATTTACTTTAGAGAAAAGCTGGTTAAAAAAAAATAGTTGTGGAGCAATCACAAGATTATTTTGCAAAATTACAGAAGGTCAATTACCAGGATGTTAAATAACAACTTGAAGTCAAAAAAATATGACTCATTGCAGATCTAATGTCTGTTCCACAGAGAAGATGTCTTTACTGATATCCCCCAACTTTAATAATCCCCAATTTACTTTAAAACTTCTCAGATTGTAGCAAAATTCCACAACAAAGCCAAAAATCTCCATGGACAGAATAAACCTGCTGTCTAAGTGTGCATTCTGCAGGTGCATGGAGTGTTTGGAAGCATTAACAGAAACTCTTGTCTTTTGAGATGGTCTTTGTTGTAAGTGAGCTATCTTCCCTTGTGCAGACATTGATGAATGCCAGGAGTTACCAGGTCTCTGCCAGGGAGGGAACTGCATCAACACTTTTGGGAGCTTCCAGTGTGAGTGCCCACAGGGATACTACCTCAGCGAGGAAACCCGCATCTGTGAAGGTGAGGTGAATCTGCACCTAAACAGCAATCAGCGCCATTTAAAACAAAATTTTTGATCAAGCCTGGGGAAAAGATTCCATCCTCACATTCTATCCAAGTATTTGTTGAGATGGGTTCATAGCTTTTTTTTCTTTTCATGTCAATGCTGCTAGATAAATAAATTCACAGCTCATTTGCTATAATTTACTATTGGTTTTCTCTGAGTAAATGGATTAATTAAATATAAATGGGGAAAACCAGAGTAGGAGGAAAACATTCAATATCAAATAAGTTATTAATGTAAATATTGACTAGGATTATAGGTAAGCTTGAATGAGACTATTAAGTTAATATTTTTCAGTAATTTTAAAATGTTGGACTACATGTTGGACCACTATGAAGAAATTCAAAGGTGATGCAAATACCTTTCTTGCTTCCATCCACCACTTACCACTTGGCACCATAGTCATCCTTTTAGGGGGCCATCTCCCCCTCAGGACTGGGAGCTTCTTGAGGCAAGGTCTGTAGCTTACTCATCTTTGTAGTGATGAGCCCTGGCTTACAGGTACATCTCAGAGTTTATTGATAGTACCAATGAAGGCTTCTAAAGGTGAACATTAAACATGTAAACATCTCCATTATAACCTTTCTTTTGGAACATGTTAGGTAAATACATCTGGGAGAAATATGATTTACTAAAGAGAACAATCAGCAATTGCATAGCTTCTAGAATCTCTTATTGAGTACTAATTTGAAAGTAACTATGAACAGAAAGGCTCTCCTATCTGGATTCAGTTTTAAGTTGACACTAAAATTTAGTTTAAATGACATAAGAAAAAAGTACACTTTAAAGCAATTCCATTTGAAGAATATGAAATTTCAATAAAAAAAAATTCAGGTGCCATTTAAATTATTTTCTGTCACTTTGAAATAATTTCTTTTGATCATTTATATTTTTTAATATTGGATTGTTTCTTTTAAAGAAAGATGTCATATTTTGAAGTATTTCCAATGTAATTGCTTTAAATCCTGAGTTTTATGAAAATATGACTTTGGGGAATCATCTGTGCTTTTGTTCAGTAGTTTAAATAATATAGACTTGTGGGGAAATATCTTAATTAATGGATATTCTTGCCTATTCTAGATATTGATGAGTGTTTTGCACATCCTGGAGTGTGTGGGCCTGGGACCTGCTACAACACTCTGGGAAATTACACCTGCATTTGCCCACCTGAATACATGCAGGTCAACGGAGGCCACAACTGCATGGGTACGTAAAGGTCTCTGAGGTTAATTAGATCACAGCTGTTGACTCTCCCCATGTAAGGTGCTTATATCTCAGAATTACTGCATAAAATATGGAAATTCAATCTTCATGAATGATTAAGTCTTATAAACTTCTGGCTCTGTATCATTCTTTTGAACTTTGGCTGTGCAGTTACATTTTTTTGTTACTCCTTAATAAATAGGTCATGGGACTGTAATGTATAGCACAGGGAATATAGTCAATAGTAATAACTTTGTATGATAGCCAATGGTTACTAAACATGTGATGATCACATCCTAAGGTATATCAGTGTAGAATCACTATGTTGTACACCTGAAATTAATATAACATTGCATATCAGCTATACTTTAATGGTAAAAGAATAAATTGTTTCATTTTTTTAATGACTCTGAAGTAGAAAATGTCATCAAATGTTACAATGATATGTCTTCAAATAATTTTAATTTTTCATTTCTATAAAGTGAACATTATTTTACAAATAAGAACATTTAAAATTTAATATGTAATATTTTTTAAAATAAATAAATGTCTTTAAATATAGAAACAAATATCTATTAACTTTGTTTCCTCAAAAAATTAGAAATGAAATCCCTATTTAAAAACAGGAGAGATGTTAACCTGAAAATGATTTATGTTCTACTTAAAGAATTATTTTAAATTACCCCTAAATGACTGAGAAACTTTTTAGAGTTGTGTTAATGGAGACAGTTTAGCATATCCAGGTGCATAGGCTTCATTATTAGCTGATTGCTGATATGATTGTTTGGCTTATTTGTTTTTCTGTATGTAGACATGAGAAAAAGCTTTTGCTACCGAAGCTATAATGGAACCACCTGTGAGAATGAGTTGCCTTTTAATGTGACAAAGAGGATGTGCTGCTGCACATACAATGTGGGAAAAGCCTGGAACAAACCTTGTGAACCTTGCCCAACACCGGGAACAGGTAAGCACATAGCTCCTGCTTCTGCTGAAGGCCAAATCAGTGGCACACAAATATAGGTGGCAGTATAGCAAAAGCAAACATACTAAAACCAGCCATGCTCAGTTCTGAAGCCCAAGTGACCCTCTTTAGGATTGAAACACGAATTTCTGATCTATCTGCTGAATAGGAGTTTGAATCCTGAAAACGAGCCCCATTGCTGAAGTGTTAATGTTTATAGCACTGGTCCATTTAAATACATTATCTTATACCATGCATGCTGGTTAACTCTTCCTTTATTCACTGAACAAATATTTATTGAATACCTACTTTGTGTCATTGGGATAGACCTGGATGATGTAATATTTTGATGAAAAATTTCTGGTAATTAAACTCTACCAAGTTGAGTAAGGTGTATATTTTTTTTAGTTCAATTTTGAAATACACTGAGTGGCCAGATTATTATGATCTCTGAACACATAATAATCTGGCCACTCAGTGTATATCCTATATAATAAAAGGCTAATATGCAAATTATTCCCTTAACCAGGAGTTAGACCAGCAGGTAGGCCAGCCAACTGCCCATGTCCCCTCCCCCTGACCAGGCTAGCCGGATCCAACTCATGCACAAATTCATACACCAGGTCTCTAATATCTTTTCTAAAAGAGGGAATATGCTAACTGACCATCACTCCATCACAAAGATGTCTGCACCCATAGCTGAGGCCAAGTTCCCATAAGGAGCCTTAACGAGCAATCAGCAGGGACCTGAGACTATGCCCTCCCCTGCCCTCCTGGGCTTGATGGGGACCTCAGGCCATGCCCCTGACCAGGTGGGGCTTGACAGGCTGTGCCCCCTGTCCCAGCATCAGGCCAGGGAACCTCAGACTGCACCCCCCTGCCTGGCAGGGCTTGATAGGGGACCTCAGGCCACACCCCCCACTCCAGCACCAGGCCAGGGGGCCTGAGACTGCACCCCCCTGCCTGGCTGAGCTTGAGAGGGAAACTCAGGCCATGCCCCCACCCAGCGGAGCTTGACGGTGGACCTGAGTCTGCGCACCCCTCTGGTGCTGGACCAGGGGACCTGAAGCTGTGCCCTCCCTTCCCCCGCACCTGTCAGGGCTTGATGGGGGACCTCAGACCATGCCCTTTACCCAGCAGGGTTTGATAGGCAATTTCAGGCCATGTCCCCACCTGGCGGGGCTTGATGGAGGACCTCAAGCACGCCCCCCACCCCCGTCTGTGTTAATGGACACAGTTTTGGCATATCAGGTCCCCTGAGGGCCCCTGACAGGCAGGGCTTGACAAGGGTGGGACTGGCCGGGTCTGGATCTAGCCCAAAGTGGGGGGCAGCAGTCAAGTCTGAATGTCACACAATTTTGAGGTGCATGTGTGTAGGCAGGGACTTGACTCGGGGTCCCATGGTGTGCCCCAGACTCTGACTGGAGGAAGATTTTCATATACATTTTACTAATTTTCTTTCATCTCTGACACTTATATTATAGAGAAAGGGCAAATAGCAATATTAAATTATTTTCTCTAATTAATCACCTTTTAATGTGCACAAATTTCGTGCACCAGGTAACTAGTGTGTGTGCGTGCACTGGTGCACACACACACACACACACACACACTGAGTGGCCATATTATTATGCGTTCAGAGATCATAATAATCTGGCTACTCAGTGTATATGCAAAAAATGGATTTGAGCAAACTTTACAGAAAAGCAACTTTTTGTCAAAATAGTCTTTAGCATTTTCCCTCCTCAAACTTTCTGAAACTTTTAGGCAGAAAATAGAACTGATGTTGCATGGTAAAATGTGTTTTACAAGCACAGATTCTTTTGAAAGAAAATAGAGACAACCAAAAAAATTATCTTAAAACTGTTGCCTAGTTTGGTTTGGTTATGACCTGGAAAGTGTTTATTTTTAATAATTTTAGATACTAAGAGTTAGTTTATCCAATAGGACAAATGAGAAACAATGATTATGCATTTGCTACCAGATATTACTTAGAATATATGTATTGAAATGTTTTATTGAATGTGAAAAATTAATGAGAAATTTGATAAAAAATGACATATAGGATTTTCCTTGGTGGCTAAAATTCAGTGGGAAAATGGATTCTCTTAACCCTATCTTGCCATAGTTTTGTTTCAAAAAATTAAATAGAAACATTTTTATAACTCTCTAATTTAAAAACTCCATTGGTTAGAAATTAAAAATTGGTTTGAAAAATGAAATACCACTTTTTTTTTGTAAGAGGAAGTAAATAGCTTAGCTTTGGGAGAAGGTCTATGTTTAAATTGAAGTTCTGTCACTTATCATCTGACCTTATATAGGTTATCTATCCTTTCTGAAACTGATTCCTCACATATAAAATAGGACCAATAAATCCACAACTAGAGTAATTAATTCCTATGGTTATAATGATGATTAAACAAGGTGATATATCTAAATTACAGCTCACAAGATTCCAGGCAATTAGAAACCATCTGTTATGTGCCTCTTTCTATCATCCGGATACATGGTGGATGAAATAGACAAAGAGCCTACCTGATGGCACTTGGAGTATATAGTATGCTATATATATTTTACCTGATACTCTTTTCAAGAAATTTGCTCATGTGTGTAGCTGTGGGCATCAGTAGTAACCTGCTTATTAAAAATTGGAATTTGTTTTAATTTTTATTAGTTTGGTGAATTATATGTAGGGATAACTCATATTCTCTATGATATATTGTTTTTGATGCCTCAAGTTTCATCTTAACACTTATGTTTTAAAAAAGACAAAATTTATGTCTCATTTATTATTCATTATTAACCCACTCAACCACTACAGAAATATTTTTATACCTATGCCTTTATGCAATGAGTAATCCTTTTTAAAAATTTGTACTCTAATCTCGTTTTTCAATCTACATAAATGGGATCATTTTAAAAGCCCTGTATATCAAAGAAAATAATTTATGTGCCTAAAGTATATACTTTATCTTATGATTTATCTTCTATTATCAGAGCATTAAAAAGTTAATAATGACAATAACAATTAAAAATAGTAGTAATAATGGTAAAGATACTTACCTGGCAGGGGGGATACCATGATCACGAAGGTGGCTTTCCCAGGGCGAGGCTTATCCATTGCACTCCGGATGTGCTGACCCCTGCGATTTCCCCAAATGTGGGAAACTCGACTGCATACGTTCACGCTCTCCCCTTAATAATAATAAAAAAATAATAATAATAATGGTAAAGAATGCTTAGACCTACTCTTTGGATCTAGAAGCGGATATTGTTTTCAAATAAATATAACTAGAATGTCTAGTTGTGAATAATATAAGATATATTTGGCAGTGAAAGTGTTGCTATGTCAAATGTTGTTTTGAAGGAGTTTGAGAATTTTAAGAGTGAATTTGGTTTGTTTGTATTTTAAAGCTGACTTTAAAACCATATGTGGAAATATTCCTGGGTTCACCTTTGACATTCACACAGGAAAAGCTGTTGGTGAGTTTTTACATATTATGCTTATTTTAATACATCTATGTAGCATTTTTAAAAAATCTATTGGATGTCTTTAAAGTTTGAAAGATCATAAAATGTAATAATCTGAATTCTGATATAATATAGGTAGACAAGAAAGAGATAACTTGTTGACAGAAGCTAATCAAGTGCTAATAATGGTAATATTGTATTGACATAGTCTGTTGATTAAGTTATGATAGTTATATAAATATCTCAAGATTTCATACTAGTCCATGTCAAGCTAAAACTGTAGTTTTCCTATTCATGAACATTACATTGTGTGATTCCAAATAACCCTCCCTATTTTAACTTTTAGTTGTTATTTTCATACATATATGTTTAAGTTTTGGGTGTATTTTTGCTATATTCCTTCCTTCCTTTTAAATGTACTTTCTATTTCTCATTCTACTTTTCCTCAAAGATTATAAAAATAATGTAATTTTAAGTCTCTATTAGCAATGCACTTATACAAAAATACATAAAATTAAGAAAGTATAACTTTCTTTATCATGTAACTTGAAGAAGAGGTATGCTTCCCTAAGAAGTTCATTTGCTACATTGACAGTAAAAGCACTTGGTGTATTTGATCAGTTTACTTAAATTGTTCCATCATTGTTTAAAGGAAATAGTGTATTTTATGGTCTATATGCTTTTGCTAGAGGCCCAGTAAATGAAACTCATATACAGGGTGGTGTCCCTCAGCCCAGCCTGCACCCTCTCCAATCTGGGACCCCTCAAGGGATGTCCGACTGCCCATTTAGAACCAATCCCAGTACGATCTGGCCTAAAGAGGCAGTCGGACATCCCTCTGACAATTCAGAACTGCTGGCTCCCAACTGCTCACCTGCCTGCCTTCTTGATTACCCCTAACCACTCCCCTGCCAGCCTGATTGATGCCTACTTGCTCCCCTGCCAGCCTGTTTGCCCCTAACTGCCCTCCCCTGTGGGCCTGGTCACCCTTAACTGCCCTCCCCTGCATGCCTGGTAACCCCTAACTGCTCTCCCCTGCAGGCCTGGGTCCTCTCAACTGCCCTTCTCTGTTTGCCTCCAACTTCCCTCCTCTGCCAGCTTGATCACTCCTAACTGCCCTCTCCTGCAGGCTTGATCGCCCCCAACTGCCCTCTCTTGCAGGCCTGGACCCTCCCAACTTCCCTCCCCTGCTGGTCATCTTGTGGTGGCCATCTTGAGTCCACATGGGGGCAGCCATCTTGTATGTTGGAGTAATGGTCAATTTGCGTATTACTCTTTTCTTATATAGGATAAAGGCCTGGTGCATGGGTGGGGGCCAGCTGATTTGCCCTGAAGGGTGTCTTGGATCAGGATGGTGGTTTCCTTAGGGCATGGGGAAGCCTGGGCGAGGGGCCTGTGATGGTTTGCAGGCTGACCATACCTCCCCACCCCCTGGCAACCCATGCAGAAGCCCTGGGATCTGGGATTTATTTATCTTCTATAATTGAAACTTTGTAGCCTTGAGTGGAGGCCTAGGCTAGCCAGGGTGTGAGGAAAAGTTGGCTTCCTCCATTGTCAGGGAAACCCAAGTCTCCTGCTCACTCCGTGTCTGCTGCCATTTTTGGTAGGATTTATTTATCTTCTATAATTGAAATTTTGTAGCCTTGAGTGAAGGCCTAGGCTGGCCAGGGTGTGCAGAAAGCTTGGCTTCCTCAATTGCCAGTGAAACCCAAGCTTCTTGCTCACTCCAAGGCTGCAGCCATCTTGGTTGTGTTAATTTGCATACTCGCTCCTGATTGGCTGGTGGGTGTGTCTTGTTGCAGCAGAGTGATAGTTAATTTGCATATTACTCTTTTATTAGATAGTATGAAGCACAAAATCATACTAGTATAAAATTGATTTCTGTGACACTGTGTGTTTGCATTTCAGTGTACACACAGCATTATACAAAGTTCTATGGTAAGTACATTAAGCAGAACCAACCACATATATTTGATCAAATCTGTTCGGTTTCAGACATTGATGAATGTAAAGAGATTCCAGGCATTTGTGCAAATGGTGTGTGCATCAACCAGATTGGCAGTTTCCGCTGTGAATGCCCTACAGGATTCAGTTACAATGATCTACTCCTGGTCTGTGAAGGTAATCTCAATGATGTATGACCTTTATCCACATAAGTTTTGCAGACATAAATGGTTTAGACAACTTTATGATTTGGACAGCTTTGTGATTTTTTTACAGCTCCTTTCTCAGTGTGTAGGAGTTGATCACCAAATGGTGAATGTGATACTAATGCAATAATGAAATTGTTGCTCTTCCAGATATTGATGAGTGCAGCAATGGCGATAATCTCTGCCAGCGAAATGCAGACTGCATCAATAGTCCTGGCAGTTACCGCTGTGAATGTGCTGCGGGTTTCAAGCTCTCACCCAACGGAGCATGTGTGGGTAAGAAGGAGACTAATTTCATTCTTTAGCACTGAGCACCACATTCTTTAGATTTCCTACAATGAAGAGCTGTGTGTCTTTTTCTATCAAAAATTATTTCCAAAAATAATTTGGAAAGATTTTCCTCGTAAATTCATTCATTGATATTGAACCTATTTCACCATACACATTAGATTATTTTGTTCAGAGAGAGGAACCTTCAGTGGATTTTCCTAAGTTTGGACCCAAAAGTAAAATAGTATCTTTGAGATAGCAATCAACATATAAAAATTGCATGATTTTAAAAGAGAGAGACTTGGATGCTTGAAAGCCTTGCTTTGTTTTGATTCAGCTGTTGTCATGGTTCATTTTCAGACTATCTGTAATAATTAATAACAGGTTACAGAAACATGCCTGTGAAAGAAATGAAGGAATCTTAATAAAAATCAGATATGTGTAACATGTCTTATTTTTGTTTCAGATCGCAATGAATGTTTAGAAATTCCTAATGTTTGCAGTCATGGCCTGTGTGTTGATTTGCAAGGAAGTTACCAGTGCATCTGCCACAATGGCTTTAAGGCTTCTCAGGACCAGACCATGTGCATGGGTAAGAGGAGAACATTCGTTCCAGGGGTGAAATGGAGCTGAGCGTCCAGAAAAGATTACAGTTTGGTCACTTGCCAAATTAACATGTCTTTATAAGAAACAATCTTACAAAAAGTTAACTATGCTAAACTGTTTATGGTTTCATTTAATATAAAATTTTCAAGCCAGGGACACACTGCTTACAAATGTTCCTCAGTTCAGTGTTCCAACCTTTTCCCCAGATGACTTTCACATGTTTAACCTGGGCTCTGGGACACTCGGGGTCATGTGGAAGTCAGTGCAGTACCAGCTGCCCTTCACCCTCTATGGTGCCACTCAAGAATAGGGAGTAGTAAAAGTGACAGTATTGAAATGAATATATTTACATGCATATACATGCATGCATATATGCATATACTCCCCCCCCAAGTCACTGAACACATGGGATTTATCTGCTTCATTTGTGTTTTAACTCTTAAAGACATTTTTAGAAGCAACAGAAGTCAAGCTAATGATTAGTTAAGCAATAATAGTGTTCAGTAAGTAATTGCTGAGCTATTGGCTAATAAGATTTCAAAAACAGATGGCTGGATGGCTTGGAACTCAGAGTAACTCTTTAAATCTGATGTCAGCCACTGGCTCTGGCTCTGTTCTCCATGCTTTGAGCTTGAAGGAGGAAAATCAAATTATAACTTGACTATTTACAATTAGCATGTTCCCAGTTTAGAAAAGCTAAAGTTGTGCATCTACTCTTTTGGTATTGAAGATACTATCTATATGAAGAGGGAAGTCCGATTTCATTACTACAAAACTGGTATATGGTATAGCTGCCACACAGTGAGGACCACCAGGAAAATCTTCATTCATTGCCTCCTAAAGACCCCCCTATGGATTTGTTCCTAGGAAAAGTTCTCTAGGAGATGCTTATACAAAGGACAAACAGAATCTGGTCCAATTTGCAGGAACATTCTGAGAATGCTTGCTTATACATGCTGACTGTACTCTTAGAGAATATGATTTGCTAAAAAAAAATGAGACTTATGCTTCAGAAATTCATATGGAGAAATCTGCCCTCAATCCTAATAATTCAACCAGGATAAAATTCAGATAGACTCTTTGGTAATACCTCTCTTAAATAATGCTTCCTTCCTAAAGACCAGTATCTTTTCTTGCATGGTAGAGGAGTCGCAGCAGCCTGAAACTCATAGTCCAGAAAATCGGGTCTCTTATATGAGAATGATCTTTTAAATATTTTCTTAATTTTATTGTTACTGAGTTTTAATCAACTTCTTCAATTTGGGTTTCACTAATTAAATGCTAGGACCTAAAGTGTATTTTGCTATGCTGATCAAATTAAGGTTTATAAATGTCTGGAGGAGTGTTTAATAATGCTTAATAGAACACAATTATTTTAGTGTTTCAAAAGATTAGTTTCCCTATAATTGACAAGCACACTGTTTGTTAAAACATCTCCACTAAGGGGAAGCTTGCTTAGCCTCATTCTGGGTGTTACATGTGCCTGTCAGTCGTTAAATGGCACTGTTTTTTATCTATACTAATAATAGAGGAATATGCAAATTTTCTGGGATGCCATCACATAAAGACCGAACAGGGTGGGGATGGGGCCACGGCGGAGAGCTCTCAGCACACCTGCACCAGGGGTCCAAAGAGTATGGAGAGGAAGGGAAAACAGATAATCAGTTAGGAGGGTCAGGCCAGGAGGAGAGAGCAGATAGGCCAGTAGTTGGCAAACTCAGTCAACAGAGCCACATATCAACAGTACAATGATTGAAATTTCTTTTGAGAGCCAAATTTTTTTAATTTAAACTTCTAACGCCACTTCAAAATAGACTCACCTAGGCCGTGGTATTTTGTGAAAGAGCCACACTCAAGGGGCCAAAGAGCCGCATGTGGCTCACAAACCACCGTTTGCCAACTACTGAGGTAGGCAGTTAGGGGAATCAGACCAGGAGGGAGGGCAGTTAGGGGTAGCAGTTAGCCAGAAAAAGGAAAGCAGTTAGGGGGATCAGGACAGCAGGAGAAGGCAGTTAGGGGGATCAGGCCAGAAGGGGAGAGCAGTGAGGGAGTTAAGGCCAGCAGTGAGAGCAGTTAAAGACATCAGACAAGCAGGCAAGTGAGCGGTTAGGACTCAGTGGTTCTGGATTGTGAGAGGGATCCCAGATTGGTGAGGCTACAGGCTGGGATGAGGGATTCCCCCCCACCTTGTGCATGAATTTTGTGTACTGGGCCTCTAGTCTTATATATTAAAACCCTAATATGCAAATCAACTGAAGGGCAAACTGACCAGTTGCTATGTCATGCACTGGCTGTGGCAGTGGGGGATGGGGCCGGCCAGCGGGTGGCGCCAGGCTACAAGCCAAGGTGAGTGCCAGCAGGGTCCCCCCAAATTGCCCTGCCCACTGGTCACCCCACAGATGGCCCTGATTGCCAGCCAGACCTAGGGACTTTACCTTAGATGTTGGGAACAGTCTCTTAAATTTAAAAATTAAAACCTGGCAAAGCTACTCTAACAGTGAAAAAACAGGATGATGCAGCAATGACATACATGGATGCTGGCACACTTATAACTGTGACAAAGCCAATTACTTCTTCTGCTTCAGTTTTTCCACCCATAAGATGGGGAAAATGGTACTACTTCCTCAAAATGATCATGTTACGTACTACTTTTTATAATACCCCCCCCCCAAAAAAATGTAGCTGCCCATACAACAGCAAGATGCCTTTCACCTTTATGAAAAGTGTGGCCACTGGTGCATGCAGCATTCTGGATTGCAAGAGGGAAGTCCTACTGCTGATTTAGGCCTGACATCTCCCAATGGGTCCTAGATTATGAGAGGATGCAGGCTGGACTGAGAGACACCCCTTTCCCCCCAACCCCACCCCCATGCACAAATTTCATGCACCAGGCCTCTAGTAATTTTGTAATTCAGAGTTTTCTCTACCTCATACTCATTTTCCTTAAATAAATAGGACTTTCTTATGCTGAATGAGAACAATCTAAGTAAATCAGTAGTTTAAGATAATGTGAATGATTAATAGGCTATGTTTTTCTAATTAAACACCTAATTCCTTTGAGCCAATGTTTCTTTGTAGATGTGGATGAGTGTGAGCGGCACCCGTGTGGAAATGGAACCTGTAAAAACACTGTTGGATCCTATAACTGCCTCTGCTATCCAGGGTTTGAACTCACTCATAATAATGATTGTCTGGGTAAATATTCAGTCCGTCTTGGTATTTTATTGCTTCTGCTTTGTTTCCACACTATATACTGAAATGAAAAATAAAACCAGAGAATAAATATTTTTATCATTGAAATTGCAAATATTTGCCAAAAGCTATGTGACACCGCTGACTAATTCCTAGTTAACTCAAGCCTTAGTATTGGTGTAAATAATCACAAAACCATCTGCTGTGCTGAGTACTTCATCAACCAGTCAATTCAGGGCAAAGGGCCATGCATGTGATAGTAAATGTATTGAGGCTGTGCTGTTGGAGTTATTTTTACCTCTTAAATGGCATTGAAGATAGACCTGTCATTGTTTCAGCATTATTACTAGTATTTAATATATTCCATTCTTGATTTATACTCAAATACTGACAGTCTCCAACTTAACAACACACTGTGTGTTGAAATTCTATTTTCTGGCAGCTTTGAAGCCAGGGATGATGCCTTTTCCCACAAAAATAGCATGTGGTGATATCATTTTGGGACCAACTTTAGATTCTCAGTGGAAAATAAAACTGTCTACTGGCACAGGATTTTAGCCTTTACCCCTAACAGATATTGATGAAAATAATAGTTGCTAGTGAGTAGAGGAGGTGCCTATATGTGATGGAGGAGATAGTAAAAGAAATGACAACCAGCATTGACAGTATTTCTTGTTTATCATGTGCCAGGCACTATACTGGTACTTTAAACATAACATTTTTTAATTCACATGATCTTGTAAAGCAGTGGTTCTCAACCTTTCTAATGCCACGACCCTTTAATACAGTTCCTCATGTTGTGGTGACCCCCAACCATAAAATTATTTTCATTGCTACTTCATAATTTGTGAATATCTGTGTTTTCCGATGGTCTTAGGCGACCCTGCTAGCGGTTCTCAACCTGTGAGTCATGACAGTCGCAAATGTATAGTTATGACGTAGCAACGAAAATAATTTATGGTTGGGGGTCACCACAACATGAGGAACTGTATTAAAGGCTCACGGCATTAGAAAGGTTGAGAATCACTGCTATAAGGTATGTGAAAGTAACTCAGGCTTTCTACCATTATGGGACTGCTCAAACCTACTCCCAATTTAACCCAACATATGTTCCTCTTTTTATTTCCTTTCTTCTTTTTCTCAAAATTCTGCACTGGGAAAATTTTTGAGCTAATTGGACATTTTATTCAATTATCACCATCTTATCTATCATTTATCAGACCTTTGTACAGCCGTGGAGAACTAAAGACACAGACATGGCTCTGATCAAAGGACAATTTTCAATCAACCCAGAGAATTACTCAAATGCAGTCAAACCTAAGCTTAACTGGAAACCTAACACCAGTTCCCCCCCACCTCCAGATTCTATATTCTTTCAGCAATTCTAATCTTTTTAATATAATGGATTTTTCTGTATTTAATATGCTCCATGACTTGTCCTTTGAATATAGTCAGCTTATCTCCAGGTGAGGTCACTTGCAAGCTACGCAGTCAAGTTAAACTTATATACCCTTCTTCCTCTGGGAAAAGAAATATTTTTTCAACTGGAAAGAAGGGAACATTTCACCTGAAACCTTCAACTTATAAATTTGCTTATAAATTCCTGAGTTATATTAATATCGAAAATGTGCCCTGGTGGTTGAAATATAGTAGGGCTCTATGTGACCATATAAGGCAGTGATGCTTACAATATGAGCCATTTCTCTCTGTGTTGATGGGGAATTGTAGTGGAGGGTTTTTGTGAATGTGTTCCAAGAAATATGTTTTTAAGTTTCAACTTGTGAGACAGTATACATGTGAGAGCTCTCTCCTAAAATCAAACTCCTGTTTGCTTACAGACATAGATGAGTGCAGTTCCTTTTTTGGTCAGGTGTGCAGAAATGGGCGGTGTTTTAACGAAATTGGCTCTTTCAAATGTTTATGTAATGAAGGTTATGAACTAACGCCAGATGGAAAGAACTGTATAGGTAAGTATCTAAATAATAGTCTTCATGTTGTTTTGTAAAATAATAATGTGACTCCCCCAAGCTCCACTTAAGGACTCATTCACATTTCATTGGTCATCTGATCACAAGTTAAGGTATCATGGGAAATATTTCTTATGAGGAATAAGCCAACAATTAGAAATGACTCATGGGCACAATTTTTATTGGGGTAGAGCTTGAAACTATCTGTGTCTCAGTAAAAGTAGACAAAGGAACCAAAACAAGGAAATTAGCCTCTTGTCAAATGTGTTATACCCAAGATGTCAAAAGAGAATCTGGGGTGTGTTTGTCCATAGTGACTTGGAGGAACAGAGAACCCAAGCTGCATTAATGTTTATGTCACTTGGCAACAGTGACCTCGTACTTGAATAATTTTTCTCATTTCTCTTTCAAGATACTAATGAGTGTGTAGCCCTTCCCGGTTCTTGTTCTCCCGGTACCTGTCAGAATTTGGAGGGATCTTTCAGATGCATCTGTCCTCCAGGGTATGAAGTAAAGAGTGAGAACTGCATCGGTAAGGCTAACATTGATTCTGAGGTCCTGGAACTGGTCAGTGTAATAAGACCTGCTACAGACTCTGTGGAAGTCTACTCAATCCAAGCCACGGCAAGCATGTCGACCCAAAGAGTTAAACATATAGCTGCCTACATATGTCTTATTGAATCATCAGAAATGATTTGAAGGTGTATTGGTAGAAATATAGGGTTTAGAGATGTGGGCTTTTTCATTAACAAGTCTTATACTAGTAAAAGAATTTTCAGTGTATTCCAATCATTTTTTTCCAAATGCCAACAGAGACTTCCTGTTGAATTTAAAGAGTGTCTGCAAAAAAAAAAAAAGTAATCTTTGGCAAACAATTTTAAAACCTCTATTAAAGGTATCCAGAGTCCTAGAAATGTGAAGCAGAAAACCTTGACATGGCTGTTGAGATATTTTTCTCCTTGAGAAGGCCTCATGTCAGAACAGAAAACGTTAATCCATTTGTCATAACAGATGTTTTTCTGTTGAAACTCTTCCAGCTTACAAGAACATTGTAACCACATCAGAAGTGGGTCCCAGAATTTCCTGGTGGATGTGATGCAGACCAATCTTTTTACAGTTACTTGATTTCACTTTTATACAAATTATATTTTACAGTCTTGTTGAAATTCAGAAGCACCAGATCTTGGTGTGATTGATAAGGTGGTTTTGGCCTTTGAGTTATCTACTTTTAAAAAATATTCCATGTAGCTCTGCTTTTCACATTCAAGGGACTTATACAAACAGAACTGAAGGAAACAGTTTACTTCATCAAGCTTAATTAGTTTTCAGCCCATATAATTATATATATCTGTAGTCATTCCAATTTGGTGTTTGTATCTTTTCCCTTTTCTATCTGATTTGTACAGTTCACTATAAGATTGTCTAATGTTTTAATACTTAAAAAATAATAATAGAAACACTTTGATGCAAAATTGATTGAAATATTTAAGATCCTTTTATTTTATTTTTTTTATCCATATTTAACCTCAGTCTTCATTGTGCCTGTGCTCCACCACTTTATGGAACAGTGACAGTAGCAGTGTACCGCCCATTAAGACGGAATAGATACACATGTGCTGCTTTGTGTCAGGAAGATTCAGCTATCTTTCTCCTGGTGAAAAACATCTATAATTCAGTTACATTTCATTACACTTCAGAAATATTTTATTTCCTTTATCCATTGGCAGCGCCACCATTTTGCATCTCTGAAAATTTGTTTTTTAGTTAACTTACTGCACTGTAAGATTTTCTTCTTCAGACTAGAATCTCTATCAACTTTTCCCAGATGAAATACTTTCTAACATGACTATATACACACACTCACACACAAACACATATGTTTACACATGTATACGTACAATGGATATTATAGTGGCCATGGCACCTTTTAGGTGCTGGAATATAGGCCTTGCCTCAGGTAACTTACTGCTTAACAGGAAATTCATATTGTGTTAGTAAACCTGTTTTATAAAGATATTATTATAATCCAGTGTGGGAGACACTACACTGGAGGCATGTGGAAGTAGAGGAGGAGGCTGGGAAGTAGAGGAGGAGGCTGGGAATAATGATGGTAATAGTGACAGGTGGCATGTCAAGGAAGCTCACCAAAAAAGATTGGCGACATTTGAGGTGGCACTTAAATACTGACAGGAATCTATAATCAAGGAAAGGAGTAGCATAGAGGAAGTCATTTGAAGACATAGATAACCCAAGTATGGTAAAGGGCATCGATAGCTCTCTCAGGAGAGGGAACTTAGTCCTACAGGCAGTGTGAAGCATTACAGGGTTTTTGTGCGTTTTTTTGTTTGTTTGTTTGTTTTTGTTGTTGTTGTTTAGAAATAATGGGATATAACTCACTCAGGAACATTCTGCCAATATAAATTAAGAACATAGCATGTGCCAGACAGTATGCTAGACTAAGCTGAGGGGGGCATTAGTAGTTCAGACAGACAGATATGTCAGCTCCTCATGGAGCTTGCATTCTCTCTCATGTGCCTGGAATTGTGTAGTGTTTCTACATTCAGTTAAAGTAGCCCATTACATAAGCACCTCCAATGAAAAAAAGCTAAACATTACTGGTAAGGAATCCTTATTTCTTTTAAGGAACTATTTTGGGGTGAGGTGGGAATAATAAAATTCTCAAAACAAGTCTGAGTCCTAGTTTCATAGGCACAGATTTTCAAATAAAAAGACAGCCCTGATGGCAATGTGAAGAAAAGAGAGTAAAAGAGGAAAATACTGCAGTCAAAAAGTTTACTATAATCCCAGTGGCAAATGATATTGAGTTTGAATGTACAAAGGAGGTAGAATTGATAGGCCACATGCTGTTTGTTTATGGAAGTTAAGAATAAAGGTGACTACAGGATCCCCACTTAGGTTGCTCAGAGGACCATCAGAGAAGAGGACCAGTTGAGCTGTCACTGCTCCTAAGACATTGATTGAACTGGTCATGTCAGGTAGACAGTTGGACGAACATACATCCTAGGGACCTAGGGCAGGGAGCCAGAGATAACTTGAGAGATCAGGGCATATGGTTGATTGAAATTAGATATAATCTTTGACTTCTGAGAAATAATAGTTTACTTTTAAATAATAGGTATAAAATTCATATATCTTGTTTTATATTAAATATCCCATGGCTAGTGGACTGTTGTAGTATGAACAAATTATTTTATTTTGCAATATTGATCAATGTGATGATTTGATTAAATTAATAAATTCTCCTGTTCTGCAGATATAAATGAATGTGACGAAGATCCCAACATCTGTCTTTTTGGTTCCTGCACCAATACTCCTGGAGGCTTCCAGTGTATCTGTCCCCCTGGCTTTGTGCTATCTGATAATGGACGGAGATGCTTCGGTAAGCTTTGAAATCACTTCTCTGTCATAATTCACTCTTAGAAAAGTCGAAGTTAGATAGTAACTCATCACACTAATCTCTGCCACTATAAAGTACATGTCTATGGCAAATGTATCACCTGTGAATTAAAAATGTAGGTCTCAAAAGAATTTATACTGGACAAATTTTAAGATTTATTGGCTCCTTTTCTTCATATTTTAAAGTTTTCATACTAAAAGAAAAATTCTTGTTTTACTCTTCTGTTTCTTCATATTTTAAAGTTTTCATGCTAAAAGAAAAATTCTTGTTTTACTCTTCGGTTATGTTGTTGATATAGATTTGTATGTACATTCATATATGAATTGTCTTTTATGTGATTTAACTAAATGAAAGTTACCTACATTTGTTTTTTAGGCAACAATGTGGTGGTGGAAAAGAGATCTGGAAATCATTTTAATATTGAGCATAATTTCTCAAATTTCCAAAGCACATTATAAAAATACTTTAATCATATTAAATAATTAAATAACATTTTATAAACAAGTCAACTGAAATTGGCAAATGAAATCAGCCATTGAGCATTTCAAGACCTCTCTTTTAGTTGCTAACCTGATCTGCATATGTTCAACTCATAATAAATGTTTTGTCAGAAATAGAGTTCTGTACAAATTATTCCATCTTTTTAAATGACCAATAAAGAGGTCTGTGATTTTGCTTTCTTGAATAGATACTCGCCAGAGCTTCTGCTTCACCAACTTTGAAAATGGAAAGTGTTCTGTACCCAAAGCTTTCAACACCACAAAGGCAAAATGCTGCTGTAGTAAGATGCCAGGAGAGGGCTGGGGGGACCCCTGTGAGCTGTGTCCCAAAGATGATGAAGGTGAGATCAACAACCTAAAACACCCCTTTGCACTGGTTTGGGAATTTCTGTTAGGAGTAGATTTGACTACATAATTTATGAATATTTTGAAGATGAAATTACCCCCTCACACATAAACTTGAATGCTTCAGTAAGCAACCTAATCTGAGGGACTTCTTTCAACATCCGTATTCAACATGTGTAAGCACAGGAAATTACCGCCCCCCACTCCAGATTAGTATTAATTGCTTTCAAGGAAATTAAAAAGGTGCGAGAAGAAAATGAAAATTATATTCCAAATTGTTGTGGGAGTCCCATTGTATCTAGGCCACAAGACCTTAAAAGGAAGCTGAGTGAACACAATGGTCATTTGCTGGAAGAGACCAAGAACCTCCAGGTCTTGTTAGCACAACTAAATTGTAGGCTAGTTCCCAGCAAGCTTAGGACTATGTGTAATAATGAGCAGAGAGGGCTCTTTAGCTGCCCAGTGAGCAGAGAGCAGAGAGAACCAGAAGCCCGCAGTAGGTGGTCTCCCAGAAGGAGCTGGGAAAGCTCAGGTGATCTTCTCTAAATAAGTTCAGTACTGCCTTGAAATAAATAATAAAAATAAAATAAAAGGCTCCTGATAAAAAGTTTTATGAAAAAAAAAAGAAGTCTAATTGCACATAGATTGTTTATCAGCTTTTAACTTCTCTGATAGTTGAGAGTCTTCAATGATGGAGGATTTGTATTTTTTTCTCTGTAGTTGCATTCCAGGATTTGTGTCCTTATGGCCATGGAACTGTTCCTAGTCTTCATGATACTCGAGAAGGTGTGGTTGGAAATATTTCACTCCTATAGTCTTCTTTTATACGAATATATTATTGTTCTTTATTTTATAAATCCTGCTGATTTTCCTGTGTAATACATAGTACTATATTGTAGTTAGTATACATACACAATATTTATTGTATATCACATGCATTACCTTTATAAGACTATGGTATATGAAATGTATATTTCTCTGATAGAAGTGTTTATATGTTTTAGAAATTTTAAGTCTTTTGAAGATATACACAATTTCAGCATATCTTTTCATATGAGGAAGTTCATGGGCAATTCTGTATTTTAGATGTCAATGAATGTCTTGAGAGCCCAGGCATTTGTTCAAATGGTCAGTGCATCAACACAGATGGGTCTTTTCGTTGTGAATGCCCAATGGGTTACAACCTGGATTACACTGGAGTACGCTGTGTGGGTGAGTGTTGAATCCACATTACTTAAAGTTCTATTTTATGTCTCATATTCAGGAAAAGGTCTCTCTGGTACCCTGGGTGGTAGTGGGATTTGCAAAGCCAGGATAAATGGCTAGTAACTGCTCTTTCTGTTCCCGTCCTACATTTTCCAGTAGGCCTGGTTTATGTGAAAATGAAGAGAGATGCCCAAACTCTGCCTTCAACCAAAATATACAAAATCTGATGTGTCTAGAGATTTATAGTTGCCAAAACCACTAACTGGGAAAGAGGTCCATTTTACTTTATGACTTTCCATGCCTGCTCTTGCAGCAGAAGACCACATCCCTCTCTGAGTTTGAGCTTCAGGGCAGGCATGGCTGTCTGGGGGGTCAGAGTACACTTGATTCTTCAGGGTCCTCGGGTCTCTGCACTTTCCAAAGGCTGGTCATACAAGGCCAAGGGAGGAGTTTAGGGTGGGAGACAAAAGTCAAGTATGCCCTCCACAGAACTTGTAAATGTGTGAGGGTCAGAGAGATATTCATGGGGGTGCTTTGATTACTAAAACTCCACCAAATGTTCTGGAATTTTCTTATTCTTTTTCAGATACCGACGAATGTTCAATCGGTAATCCTTGTGGAAATGGTACATGTACCAATGTTATTGGGAGTTTTGAATGCAATTGCAATGAAGGCTTTGAGCCAGGACCCATGATGAATTGTGAAGGCAAGTGATACTTCTTATCATTTCTTCTTTAATGTCTCAGTTTTCATTTATAATATTCTGATATTCAAGTGATGATCATCCCATCACAAATGTATTTACTTTACTTCAATGAGCATAGTTACAATAGCTGCTTTAATGCCCTTCTGGTAATTCCAGCATGTAGGTCATTTCAGAGTTGACATCCATTGATTGTCTTTTCCCTTGAGCCATTTTCCTGGCTCTTCCTCGTGTTGGTTAATTTTGGATTATACCCTGGGTATTGTGAGTGATATCTTCTGGAATCAGTTACATTGCTTCTACAAATGTGGATGCTTTTTTCTTAGCAGGCAGTTAACTTGGAAGAAAATGAAAGCATACTGACAGGCTTGTGGAAGACAGTGGTTCAGATTTCAGTTCTGCTCTTTAAACTTTAGTGGCTAGCCTCTTTGATTCCTCCCATCCCCCTCAAACACACACATATGCCTGGTTAAGTCAGCTGCTTGGTCTGCCTTTATATATATATATTTAGATTTATTGTGTTTTTCTGTCACTGGCCCTCTCCTTTTTGGAGTTCCCCCTCATTCTTCAACCGTCTTGGTTGCCCCAAGACTCCTACAGAAGCCAAGAAAGTTTCTACTGTAGATTTAGCTGCCAGGTGCTGTAATTTTTAAAATAATAAATTGGGAACTTATTCCTTGCTGGTTGTTTGCTGAGTTTCAACTATCACCAAAAACTACTTTAGGTAGTTTTTGTGTGTGTTGGTGTGTGTGTGTGTGTGTCTGTGTATGTGCGCGTGCGCACACGCACACACGTGCGCGTACAGTGCATGTGTATTTAGAGTTTGTAATTGGTATTTCTGGGAGGATGAGCTTTTTAGGCAAGTGACAGCAAGTGATACTTTTTCCATACCAGAAGTGAAAGTTAGATTATTCTATTGCTTTCTGTATAAATGCCAAGTAAATTCATCAGTGTTTATTTAAACAAATAATTAGAGCCCTAGGCTGAGCCCCTGGCTGCCTATTTCTTTGATCAGATATCAATGAGTGTGCCCAGAACCCTCTGCTGTGTGCTTTCCGCTGCATGAACACCTTCGGGTCCTATGAATGCACATGTCCGATTGGCTACGCCCTCAGGGAAGACCAGAAGATGTGCAAAGGTAAGGCCAAAGGCTGTAGACCTTTATTTGCCATGCTGGGAATATATCTTCTTTCAGAGTTTTACAGAAATGTTTAGATAGCATTTTACTGGTAGGTTTTCATACCTAGAAACAAAACCCTTGATGATCTGTTCAATCAAGTCAAAGATAAGATGCTTTGAGGAGCTCACCAATTGTCATACTCTTGGGCTCTTCATAAAGCAAAGATTGCCCTTTCCGGGACTTCTTACCAGTAAGACCAATGTTGAAACTTGTAAATCTAAAATATAGCCAACAGTTTAAAAAGATGGAACTCCTACATGATTACATTCTCAGACTCCAAAAACCAAATGTATGACTTAAAAGTACTAAACAACCTGAGTGGCATGGCTCATGGTTTGATTCCTGGTCATGCCTGATTTGTAGGCTTGATCCCCATTGGGGAGCATGCAGGAGGCAGCCAGTCAGTAATTCTCTTTCATCATTGATGTTTCTAACTCTCCCTTCCTTTGAAATAAATAAATAAATATTTTTAAAAAGTACTAAACAATGGTCTGTTTCTGATAACTTTCTATTTTTATATTTTTCCTATTAAAATAATTTCATAGACCTAGACGAATGTGCTGAAGGGCTACATGACTGTGAATCCAGAGGCATGATGTGTAAGAATCTGATTGGCACCTTCATGTGCATCTGCCCGCCTGGGATGACCCGGAGGCCTGATGGAGAAGGCTGCATAGGTAAGGCTATAAGGGATGATGTTGTTTATTCAATATTTCTACTCCAAGAAAGATTTAGAGCACTATTACCAAATCATCCTAACTGCAAGGCAATTATTTTCCCAGCTGTTTCAAGCTGTGCTATACTTCCTCCATCTCAGGGTCCAGCCAATGCAATAAGTTCTGGATAATGCAATGGCAATTATGCCCATCCTAGAATATATGCCCTCTTGTTTTTCAAAATTCTGTGTTCTTTAAGTCTAAAACACTAAATTTAGAAGTGTAAAAAACTCCCTGCAGTAATTATGCTCATATAGAAAAATAAAAGTATGAGTTAATGGTCTCTCTCTCTTTTTTCTAATCATTCCATGAATAAGGAGAGTAGAAGCAGATAATCTCCAGAACCCTATTGCAGGCCAGATATCTCTGACCTTGGCCATATTTTCAACATATTTGAACTTCAATTAATTTACCTATAAAGCAAGGAGGTAGGGCTCTTTCTCTAAGATGACCTCAAGGATTTAAAATGCTATTATTTTACAATACAAGCCAAAGTCTCATGCCATTTAAGCTGGCCATGGCCCCTGCATGTTATCTCAGCACTTCTTCCCAAAGATGCTATCCCCTGGGGCACTGAAGTCTACTTACTACACAGTCTTCCTTCTCCTAGAGAATTGGTGGCTCCCCTCCTTTAATTAAGAACCTACTGCTATCTCCTAACCTCTAGTACTTAGAGAAATGTGGGTATTTTGGAGGAACATTTGAAGATTACTAATAATTTTTTATTTTGGTAAAAAACAAAATAAGATTTCTTTCAAATGACTCTATTAGCGATTGCCTGGTGCTAGCATTGGAATAGAGAGTGGATATAACTATACACTGGGGATCCCTTTGGAAGATGGAAATGTTCTAAAACTAGTTTGCAATGATTGCACACTTAATTTATTAAAAATCATTAAATTGCACACTTAAAACACACAAATTATATAGCACCTGAATTATACCTCAATAAATGGGAAATTTATTAACATTATATAAATGTAATTGGAACAAATGCTTCATTTTAAAGATTATGGGATAAAATGTTTTACTTCACTCCCATCCTGTGAAGATTTTAGAACTGTGACAAGGGGGGGAGAGAACTGTTTTAGATTAAGTGAAGAAGTGGTCACAATTGAAAAATATCTTTGAAATAATAGAAAAATTCAAACAAAAACACAGATGTTCAGCAGCATATTTTTCTTTAGGCTTTGGCAGAATACATATATGTCTAAAAGTAACTGCCCCAATTTAAAGTGTTCATCCAACAAACTTCAATTAGAAGATAAAGGCATAGGCGAGTGAGAGAAGTATGGGATATTTCTGTAGCAGCCCAGTTTTGTACTGCAATGTCAAAAGACACAGAAGTGAATGAGAAATCATGGTGACATTCTAAGACTTTACTCAGAGCCACACTGACCTCCTAAGTTAACTGAAAGCTTGTGTGTACTATCCCAAGAACAGAGAGCATCACAGATTTGGTGAGAGTGTATTTATACAACAGCCTTGAATTGAATCTGTGGGTTGTGCCCAATTCAGTACTGGTGATTTTCTCCTACACCATTTTTCAGAAAATAGCTGAACTGGAGAAAATTGTTCAAAGACAAATAATTACACAAAACTACACATACACTGGGGTGGGAGGTGGGTAGATAAAATAAATTAGACTAAGATGCCTCAGAAAACAAAAGAATATTTTTAAAAATGTTTTAGTAACTCTAATAGATATCAATAAAATTCAAATAGAGGAGATTGAAAAAAGACAAAGCAATATCAAGAGATGATGGTCTATAAGAGCTTAGGAAAAAAAATAAAGCTACCACAGAAATTAACATCACATTTAAGTAATAAAAAATAGAAAGAGATGACAACTCAGCCAGTAATGTGAATATGGAAGTAATTAATAAGAAGATTACAGGGGTAGAAAACAAAGTCAGTATATGTATAAATGAAGTTCCTTGGGGGAAAAGTGAACAATAAAACAGGAAAAATGTTTAAATATATTTGAGTATTTGTAGAAGAAATTCTTGTAGAAAATATTTAAATTAGCATATCAGAAGAGCCCACTGCTCTATGGAACACTGTTTCGAACCGTGACTCATTTATTCTATTATCTACCAAACATCTGTTGTGTTTGTGATTCTTGGGATATCATAATAAACTAGAAGGACAAGTTTCCCTTCCCTACCCCAATCCCACTCTCAAGTGGTTTATGTTCTAGTCAGGAAGAGTATTCATCAAACAAATAAAAAACATGATAATTTCATAGAATGGTAAATCTTTTCAAGAAAGTAAGATTTAGTGACTGAGTAGGAACTACTTTAGAATACACTTCTAAGGAAGCCTTTTTTGATGATTGACATTTGAACTGAGAACTAGAAAAATAAGGAAATAACAAGAGCAAAGACCCCTAAGGCAGGAATGAAAGCCAGTGTAGCTGAAGTCCAAAAGTAGGCACAGGCATTGCAAGACATGGTGAAGAGTTAGTTTTATGCTAATAGCATGTGGCAGAGTGACTCAGGGTGTGTGGATGGTGAGTATGAGAACTCTAGTTTCATACTTACTAGCTCTATGACCCAGGGCAAGTTGGCCTTCCCAGGAGCCTCAAGTTTCCCATCTAAAAACAAATAGGAAGGGAGAATCCAAGATGGTGGCATAGGTAAACACCTACACTGCTGCCTCGCACAACAATTTCCAAACTACAACTAAAAGACAGAACGGACATAATCCAGAACCACAGGAAAGCTGGCTGAGTGGAAATTCTACAACTAGAAGTAAAGAGAGGGGTTCACAGAGACCCAGAGGAGCTGCAAAAAGCTGAGGTATGGAGACATGCACGTGTGGAGAGAGCGGGTGACAGCGAACCTGGCTGGCTTTCTCTGGTAGAAGGGAGACTGAGACTCTCAAAGGCATTGCACCCCTTATCCTATGACACTAAACCCCAGATCCAGCCGAAACTTATACGGGGGGAGTTTGGACTGTGAAGGGGGAGAAGTGCACGGAAATTTAGGGGAGTCGCCAAACATCAGAAGTCTGGTGGCAGGCACGGCATTGTGTGCAGAGGACCAACTGCTGATTATGCCACTGGCTTTCAGGACTGGGCGGAAGACAGACCCTCCCAACTGTGCCACTTCTAACTCCACTAAACCCCAGTTTCGGGCAAAACACTGGGGACCCAGACTTGTGTGGTCCCGGAGTGCAGGGGATCCAGAAAGGCAGAGGTCTAGAGGCACTGTGAGAGTGAGTGCACGCACACAGGGACCATTCCAGTGATTACCCAGTCACGTGAGACTTGGGGGCCGTGGAGGGCGGAGCCGACTGGAAGGCAAGGAGGTCCCTTAAGCCCTGAGACTTCACCCATCCCAAGCTTAACAGAGAGGCTTCTGAGGTATTTCAAGTCTGGTATCATAAGGCTGAATCCAACACAGAAAATCTCCTAGCGTAGTGAAAATGCCAAGACAAGGGAAGGGATCACAAACAAAAGAAATGGAGGAAAACAAATGACTGGATATAGAGTTCAAAACCACGCTTATAAGGTTTTTCAAGAATATCCTAGAAAAGATGGATAAATTTAGCGAGTCCCAAGAGGAGATGAAAAAGGACCAACTAGAGATGCAAAAGATCCAACTAGAGATGGAAAAGGACCAACTAGAGATGATAAAGGACCAAATAGAAATTAAACATACAATGACTGAAATAAAAAATATTATACAGAGACCTAACAGCAGACTAGCGGAAGGCAAGAATCAAGTCAAAAACTTGAAATAAAAAGACTTAGAAAACGCTCAACTGGAAAAGCAAGAAGAGAAAAGAATCCAAAAATGTGAAGATAATGTAAGGAGCCTCTGGGACAGCCTCAAGCATACCAACATCAGAATTGTGAGGGTGCCAGAAGAAGAGAGAGAGCAAGATACTGAAAACCTATTTAAAGAAATAATGACTGAAAACTTCCCACATCTGGTAAAAGAAATAGACTTACAAGTCCAGGAAGCACACAGAACCCCATGTAAAGGGAATCCAAAGAGGATTACACCAAGACACATCATAATTAAAATACCAAGAGCAAAAGACAAAGAGAGAATATTAAAAGCAGCAAGAGAAAAACAATTGATTACCTACAAGGACGCACCCATCCGACTATCAGCTGATTTCTCAACAGAAACTATGCAGGCCAGATGGGAGTGGCAAAAAATATTCAACGTGATGAATAGCAAGAACCTACAACCAAGAATACTCTATTCAGCAAAGCTATCATTCAGAATTGAAGGGCAGATAAAGAGCTTCACAGAGAAGAAAAAGCTAAAGGAGTTCATCAACTCCAAACCAGTATTATATGAAATGCTGAAAGGTACTCTTTTAGAAGAGGAAGAAGAAAAAGGTAAAAGACAAAAAATTATGAACAACAAATACATATCTATCAACAAGTGAATCTAAAAATTAAGTAAATTAAAAATTTGATCAACAGAATAAACTGGTGAATATAATAGAATCAGAAGCACAGAAAGAGAGTGGACTGATAATTCTCAGGGGGAAAGGGGGAGGTGGGTACAGGGAGTGACTGGACAAAAATCACACCTATGGACTCATCAATGGGGTGGAGGTAAGGGTAGAGGGAGGAGTTGGAGCCAGGTGGAGGGGACCTATGGAGGGGAAAAAAGAGAAACAAATGTAGTTCTGAATAATAAAGATTTAATTTAAAAAAAAGAAAGAAAGAAAAAGTAAAAATAAATAAATAAAAACAAATAGGAAGGATGAGGTCACTTACCTCCAAAGATTATCGGGAGTGTTAAATTAGGAAATTTATGTAAAAATCCTTAGAACAGTGCTTGACATATAGTTACATTTTGATTAAGGGCTAGTTGTTATTCTTTAATTTATATTTTAAAAGACCTCTGATTGCTTTGTAGATGACGCATTGTAAGGGTGTGAGAGCAGAAGTAGGATTCATTTAGGTGGCTATTTTAATCATCCAGATGAAAAGTGAAGGTGGCTCAGATAAAAGCATAGACGTATAAAAATGTGGTGAAATTGATGGATGGATTGGATACAGTGGATGAAGGAAGAGGTATAAAAGATGAGTTCTAAGGCATTTACTGGAATAATTGGTTGGATGAAGCTACTATTAACTGACAAGGGAAAGACTGGAAGAAACAGGCTGATTGCAAGTATAAAGTTCTGTTTTGACTATGTTAAGTGTAAGATATGATTTAGCTTTCCAATGATAACACCAAGTAGGCAATAGCTAGAGATTGCTGGCAAATAGGTAGTGTTTAAAAATCATAAGATTGGATACGAACACCGAGAAAGAATATAGAGAGTGGAAGAAGTAGTGACTGACCTCTGGGCACCACAATATTTAGTGATTAAAAAATGGTTAGAAGACACCCTGGCCAGTTTGGCTGAGTAGATAGAGCATCAACCTGTGGACTGAAGGATCCGGGGTTCGATTCCAGTCAAGGCACATGCCCAGGGTGCAGCTCAATCTCCAATAGGGAATATACAGGAGGCAGCCAATCAATGATTCTCTCTCATCGTTGATGTTCCTATCTATCTCTCCCTCTCTCTTCCTTTCTGAAATCAATATATGTTAAAAATAAAATAAAAATATGTGTTAAAAATATTAAGGTGCCGAAGCTGGTTTGGCTCAGTGGATAGAGCATCGACCTGCGGACTGAAGGGCCCCGGGTTCGATTCCGGTCAGGGGCATATACCTTGGTTGTGGGCACATCCCCGGTGGGGGGCATGCAGGAGGCAGCTGATCAATGTCTCTCTCATCGATGTTTCTAACTTTCTATCCCTCTCTGTAAAAAATCAATAAAGTATATTAAAAAATATATTAAGAAAACTAAAAATAAGTTGCCCACAAGATAGAAAGTCCTCCAGGTCAGTGTGAAGCTATGAGAGTTACAAGAATAGATTATTCCAACACATAGGGAGTAGTCACTTGTGTCTGATGCTGCTGAGATATAGAATAAGACACAATAATTAATATAGAGAAGCAATAATTAGACTTGGTGACCTCTTCAGGAGTAGTTTCCATGTCGGGGTAGACCGTAAGGGTTACAAAAAGGACCCAAGATTAGGAAGTAGAAACAGCAACCATGGGTCATTCTTTCAAGAAATTTGTATGGAACCACAAAATAGCCAACATAATCTTGAGAAAGAACAAAGCTGGAGGCATGATACTTACTTATTTCAAACTATATTATAATATAGTAATCAAAGTATTATGGTATTGGCATAAAAACAGACACACAGATCAGTTTTGGAGAGAATAGCAAACGGAGAAATAAACTCATACATATGGCCAATCAATTGTTGACAAAGGAGCCAAGAATATACTGTAAGCAAACAGTCTGTTCAATAAGTAGTGCTGGGAAAACTGGACAGCCACATGCAAAAGAATGAAACTGAACCACTCTCTTCCACCATACACAAAAATCAACTCAAAATGAATTATATATTAGAAGGTAAGACGTAAAACCATAAAACTCCTAGAATAAAGAATAGGAGTAAGCACCTTGGCATTGGTCTTGGCAATGATTTTCTTTCAACACTAAAAGCAAAAATAAGTGGGACTGTATCAAACTAAAAACTTCGGCTCAGAAAAGGAAACCATCAACAAAATGAAAAGGCCACGTGTGAAATGGGAGAGAATATTTGCAAACCACGGATCTGGTAAGGGGTTAATATCCAAAATATACAAGGAACTCATTCAACTCAATAGCAAGTAATAATAATTATAACTGATAATAATGATAATTGGATTTCTTAAATCGGCAAAGAACCTTAATAGACACTTTTCCAAAGAAAACATGCAATGATGAACAGGTATATGAAAAGGTGCTCAGCATTGCTTAGTAATCATGAGGTAGATGGGGAAAAAAGACACCCATAATGAGATATTACCTCACACCTATTAGGAGGTCGTTATAAAAAAGATTAGTGTTGACAAGGATGAGGAGGAAAGGGAACCCTTGGGGCACTATTGGTGGAAATGTAAATTGGTACAACCACAATGTGTGTTCCTCAAGAAATTGAAAATAGACTAGCATATGATCCAGCAGTTCCACTTCTTGGTATATATCCAGTGGAACAAAACCATTCTCTCAAAAAGATATCTGTACTTTCATGTTCATTGTATAATTATTTATAATAGTCAAGGTATGGAAACATCCTAAGTGTGAACAGACTAAAAAAATATGTACATTTAGACTATCACTTATATGTAGAATTTTTTTAAGTTGAACTCACAGAAGCAGAATGCAAAAGTGGTTCCCTAGGAGTAGGGATTGGGGAAATCACTACAGATTAGCAAAAGGATACAAATTTACAGTTATAAGATGAATAAGGTCTGAGGATCTAATATAGAATATGGTGATTATAGTTGGTAACACTATATTATATCATTGAAATTTGTTAAGAGAGTAGAACTTAAATATTCTCACACAAAAAAAAAGTAAATCTGTGATTGATGGATGTGTCAATGAACTCAGTGGAAGGAATCCTTTCAGAAAGTACTTGATCTCACAATTTCATTTGTCATTTATACCTCAGTAAAGCCAGAGTAAAATAAAATGGGAGTCAGAGAACTAAGCAGAAAAAGGTGTTTGTTTGTTTTTTGCCCTAAGGGAACAAAAATGTGGTAGTAGCTAGAGGGATAATATGTTGAGAGAGGTTATTTTTTTTAATCACGCTGAGGGAGAGATTCATTAAAAAAGGAGAATTGTGAAGTCTGGAAGGTAATCCAGAGTACAAGTTCAAACACTTGACCTTTGAGAAAAACCAGAGATACTTCAGCTGTTGAAAAAGAACAGGAGATTGAAAATGAGGGCGCAGACAGGTGGTTCATTGTGGGGAGATGAATGAGTTCTTAATATGCGATAGTCATTTTAGAAAGCAAGAGTGTAGGCATACTAGGAAGGATAGTAGGACTGTCAAGAGAGTATCACTACCCATCTGAGATGTCAGTCTTGCACAAAAGCAAGACCTAGTCTGTTTGCTGCATTGCATCAGGCATAAGTAGGTAAAAGGAAATGAGCATACATAGGCGTAATGAACAGTGAAGTGAACAGTCATTGGCAATCCTGAAATTGTGCCAAAGCATAGAAAGTGGAATGCTGGAAATCAAAAGTTCATAGGTGGCACAATATCACGCCAACATACACCCTAGTTGATTTACAGATTTCAACAGAAGGAGAAGGGGAGAAGGAGAAGGAGAAGGAGAAGGAAAAGGAAAGGAAAAGAAAGATGGAGAATTAATTTTGTCGGCTGTTGGCAACCAGGCAGAAAAAGAAATTACCTATATAAGGTAGAAAAAAAATCAGTGTACTCTTTTTCCAAACTCTCTCAGTAATTCTTTTTTTTAAAATTTTAATAAATCTTTATTGTTCAGATGATTACAATTGTTCCTCTTTTTCCCCCCATATCTTCCCTCCACCGATTCCTACCCCACACTCTGCCCTTACCTCCCCCCCCAACATTGTCCTCATATATAGGTGCATGATTTTTATCCAGTCTCTCCCTGCACGCCCCCTCACCTCTTTCCCCCTGAGAATTATCAGTCCACTCCCTTTCTATGCCCCTAATTCTATTATATTCACCAGTTTTTCTGTTCATCATATTTTCAATTCACTTGATTTTTAGATTCACTTGTTGATAGATATGTATTTGTTGTTAATAATTTTTACCTTTACTGTTTTCTTCTTCCTCTTCTTAAAGAATACCTTTCAGCATTTCATATAGTACTGGTTTAGTGTTGATGAACTCCTTTGGTTTTTTCTTATCTGTGAAGCTCTCTATCTGCACATCAATTCTGAATGATAGCTTTGCTGGGTAGAGTAATCTTGGTTGTAGGTTCTTCCTATTCATCATGTTAAATATTTCTGGCCTGAATAGTTTCTGTAGAGAAATCAGCTGACCGTTAAATGGGTGCTCCCCTGTAGGTAACTAACCGGTTTTCTCTTGCTTCTTTTAATATTCTCTCTTTGTCTTTTGCTCTTGGTATTTTAATTATGATGTGTCTTGGTGTGGTCCTCTTTGGATTTCTTTTGTTTGGGGTTCTGTGCACTTCCTGGACTTGTAAGTCTATTTCTTTCACCAGGTGGGGGAAGTTTTCAGTCATTATTTCTTCAGATAGGTTTTTAGTATCTTGCTCTCTCACTTCTTCTGGCATCCCCATAATTCTGATGTTGGTACGCTTAAAGTTGTCCCAGAGGCTCCTTACACTATCTTCACATTTTTTTATTCTTTTTTCTTTTCCAGTTGAGTGTTTTTTGTTTCTTTGTATTTCAAATCTTTGACTTGATTCTTGTGATCTTCTAGTCTGCTGTTAGGTTTCTGTATAATATTTTTTTATTTCAGTCAGTGTATGTTTAATTTCTAGTTGGTTCTTTTTCATCTCCTGTGGGGTCTCGCTAAATTTACCCATTTTTTCTAGGAAATTCTTAAAAAACCTTATAACCATGGTTTTGAACTCTATATCCAGTCATTTGTTTTCTTCTATTTCTTTTGTTTGTGATCTGTTCTTTAGTCTCCACATATTTTGCTGTTTCCCTGAGTTGGTAGAGTAGCTTTGTGTGCTAGGTGTCCCATGTGGCCCAGTAGCTCTGCCTCCCCAGTTACCTGAGGTGGACATTCTTAGTGCACCCCTTTATGAACTGTGTGTACAATCTTGTTTTAGTTAATTCTTGATTGTTGTTGGTATCACTGGGGTGGGGAGGCGGGGGGATTGACCTCCAAGCCAGTTGGTTGTGAGGATCAGCTGTGTCTGTGCATGCGGGCTTGCCTCGAGACTTCTGCCTTTCCGGTTCCCCCGAGTTCCCGTGCACTCTAGGGACCCGTATGAGTCTGAGTCCCCAGGGTCTCACCTGAAACTGGGGTTCAGTGCAGTTGGACCTCGATTTCAGTGCTGTTGAGGTTCTGTTTTCCTCCCGCTAGAAGAAGCCAGCACAATCTGCAGTCAGCGCTCTGTGTGTGCACTTTAACACGTACTTTCGCATGCACTTTTGTGAGCCCCCAGACTTCTGTCTTTATCAGCTCCCCTAAGTTTCCGTGCAGTCCTTCCTTTTCACAACAGTCCAGATTCCCCCTATGAGTCTCGCCTGGAGCTGGGGTTCAGTGCAGTTGGGATTTTCTGTCTTCCTCTTGCTAGAGGAAGCCAGCCAGACCCTCCTCTCCCTGTCCTCTCCACAAGCGTGTCTTTGTACCTCAGCTTTTTACAGCTCCTCTGAGTCTCTGTGAGTCCCTCTCTTCACTTTTAGTTGTAGAATTTTCACTCAGCCAGCTTTCCTGTGGTTCTGGATGATGTCTGTTCTGTCTTTTAGTTGTAGGTTTGAAATAGTTGTACAAAGCAGCAGCTTAGGTGTTCACCTATGCCACCATCTTGGTTTCTCCTCTCAGTAATTCTTAATGCCAGTGGTAGCAGCATAACAAAAGTAAACTAGGCCTGGCCAACATGTTTCAGAAGTTGAGCATATACCTGTGAACCAGAAGGTCATGGGTTCAATTCCCGGTCAGGGCAAATGCCCAGTTGTGTGCTTGATCCGCAGTAGGGGGCATGCAGGAGGCAGCTGATCCATGGTTCTCTCTCATCCTAGATATTTCTCTCTCTGTCTCTCTCTCCCTTCCTCTGAAATCAATAAAAATAGATTTTAAGAAAAAGTAAGCTAGGATTTGAGGCATATCTATTATCTTTCATATATAAAAACTATATAATACAATATTAAATGTTGAGGCACTCAAGAAGTATATCCAACAGAAGACTTTCTTTAAAAAAAAAGTAGCTCAATTTAAACAAGTAAAATAAAAATAAAGGTGAATAAGGGATAGGATTAAATAAAAAAGACAGACCTTAACTAAAAATGGGACTCCCATTTGACCCAGTGATCCCACTTCTAAGAATATATCCCAAGAAACTAGAAATACGAATCAGAAAGGATATATGCACCCCTATATTCATAGCAGCACAATTCACCATAGCTAAGATTTGAAAACAGATGAATGGATTAAAAATCTGTGGTAGATCTATACAATGGAATACTATACTGTGGTAAAAAAAAGAAGGAGTTCTTACCATTTGTAACAACATGGATGGAGATGGAGAGCATTATGCTAAGTGAAATAAGCTAGGCAGAGAAAGATAAATATCACATGATCTCATTTGTGGAATATAACGAACAACATAAACTGATGAACAAAATTAGATACAGAGACAGAGAAACATCAATCAGAACGTCAAACCTCAGAGAAGGTAGGAGACAGTGGGGGTAAAAGGGAGAGATCAACCTAAAGAACTTACATGCATGCATATAAGCCTAATCAATGGACACAGACAATAGGGTTGTGGGGGCATGAATGGGCGGTGGGGGGTAGTAAGGGCACGTATGTACTACCTGAATCAATAAAGAAATTAAAAAAAACCTTGAACTCTCAAGTTCTAGAAATAACAGATAATGTGCAATTACCTAAATCTATACCTTAGCTCAAAACTTTTGCATATATTTTAAATTTTTCTCAATAAGTTATTTTTGCTAAAAGGGGAACAATATCTACACCAACATACATTATGATGAATTTCAGAACACTTAAAAGCAGAATGTAATCCTTACTGTATAAATGTTTTTTTTCTAGAAGGAGAGAAAAACCAGATTTCCTACACATGAATAGGGAAACTGGGTAAAAGGAAACAATGGAACAATGCTTTAAAACATTCCAAGAAAAAATACTTTGGAACTGAAATTCTATACTCAAATCCAAGTGAGAAAACAAGTAAAATTGTCAGAAGTGTGTTTTAGAATAGTTACCACACTATTTTCTTTATTGATTCATGTACCTTCTCTAAAATTATAACCAAAGTATATACTCTAATATATCTTCTTAATTAATTCAGGAGGAAGTCGTAGTGCATATGAGACAATGGTGAGCCAAGAAACCAGAAAACCTTGTAATTTGGTTAACATAGATACTTATGAGGGAGAAAAAATATTTAAACACACACACACACACACACACAAAATTTCTAGGTCATCAAGACCTGGCAAGTACCACAGGGAGAGAACAGAAAAAAATAAACTCATGGCAAGATACTTGTTATTGCCAGAAGCTTTTTAAAGATACTTATTAGCAAAGTATTTATTAAGAGTGTGTATTGAAGTTGTCCCCTTACCACTAGAAGAATATAAAGAAGATTATAACTTCCAAATAGGAGTTTGGGATGAGAGAGGATGCCATATAAAACTAGACTAATTTAAGAAATACTGAGAGAAGGGAGCAATAGCATGGTAGATATAAAACAATATAAAATGGCAAGTAAGCATTCAATTATACCAGTAATCATAATAGATATAAATAGTTGAAATGGATAGTTAACAATAAATGTACTTCTAAAAAAAGATTTTTATCCAGGTTGGTGCTTTTTATAAGAAATGTACTAAATCAAAATGTGAGAGAGGTTGAAAATAAAGGATTTGGAACAAAATATTCAAGGCAATTGCTGAAAAAAGAAAGCACATGCAAAATAAAAACCAATAAATTGGTGAAAACTTAAAAATATATAAAAGTGAAAAGAACAATTTATCAAAAAGATTTCATTTTCTTGCACTTTTTTACACTCCTAACAACATAGCTTTGGAGGGAAAAAAAATTCAAACAAAATTTACAAAATATTAAATAATCACAATAAATAGGTGTAGAGAGAATTTTAATAAAACAATTTGCTCTTTTACTCTACTCACCAGCCTTCCCTAGCACCTACCACCCCTTTGCCCCAGTTTTTCTCTGATATCACAAAAATGGCCTCCTCTTCCCCAAGATTCTTCTCCTCGTCTGGTTTCTATCCCTTTTGGACGTCAATTTTCCACTTCTTAATGAAACATCACCCCTTCCCTGCAAGGGGGGACAAAAGGAAGAGCACACTTTGTTAAGAAAGAACCCACCTGGAAGATGAGTTAAAGCTGAAAATAAATCAGTATTCACACATGACTGATTTTTATCTCATCATATCAGTATTTTGGTGAAAACGTTTTAAACAAGATATAATCCATTGCAAGGTCATTTTAAATTATAATTTCATAATCTATTCATTATTCACATTATTTGTTTTTTTAAAGATGAAAATGAATGCAGGACCAAGCCAGGAATCTGTGAAAATGGGCGTTGCGTTAACACTATTGGGAGCTACAGGTGCGAGTGTAATGAAGGATTTCAGTCAAGTTCCTCAGGCACTGAATGCCTTGGTAAGTTGATATATGAGTGTATTTTACTTGGTAAATAAAACATCTGTTTTATGATGTCATCACAGAAGAGCTCTACATATATATCCTTGTCTACTAAACAAATCTCTCAATCTGAGTAATCCACATACCTCTTCCTAAAGATACACACCTATTAAAATGACGTATTTGTCTATATGTGCGTTACTTGCATATCTGTGTGTCATATAAATAACATTTTAAATAGTCTTCCCAAGATTAATATTAATTAAAGTCTATGGAAAATGTGACTTTAGTAAAACTTACATCAGAGATGATGATTTAATTCCAAAAGAAAATATTTTTAATGTGCGGTAAGCTCTGCTGAATTAATGATATTAAAGTAAAGGCCATATTTTAAAAATGCAATAAAGATTAAGTTTTATTTTATGGTACAGAAAAATGTTTTAGAAAATATTTTCTTATGGAAAATATAAATTTCAAACATTGTGTTGTATTATAATGCATATATTATAAGCCATTTTAGTACATCATGAGCAGGTATAAAAGTATGGAATAGTAAAACTTGAGGCAAACCAAGAGAAATAAGATTACTCATCATTTGATTTGGTGTAAAAACAGCATGTTTCAACTACATCAGATTTTTCTCAAAATGATGTCATCTGTTTTAAATCCTAGGAAATTATTAGTCAAGAAAATATATAGTTTGTTCAGTCTAGACCTTTACTAACCATCAACCTTTTCAGATATAAAAAGTGGTCTTTTTTTTTTATTATTAACAGTTTCACTAGGATGATTCATAAAAACTAGATTAATGAATTCTTGCCTCTCTACATCAGAGAGATCCCTTTTTTTGTTCTAAAAACATCTACTTAGTCCAAATGTTTGAAACATCTTTTAGAAAATATGAGAGATTACATTGAATATGTACCAAATTTATAACATAGTCTAGAATTTTCTTTTCAAAAACAACTTCTGATAGTTGTTTGCTTATTTAAAAAGAAATAATTTTATTTGATTTTTCTTTTATTTGGATTTTACAGGAATGGTAGTTTACTATCACTTAGTTGCTGATGGATTAAAGAAAAGTAATCTATTTATAAAATATAGTGTCACTTTTTGTCCAAATTTAACAAACTGTCTATAGTGATAGAACACTTTATGAACTTAACCTCCAACAAAATGTTATAATTGTTAAACCATCTTAAACAGTGTGACTGTTCATATCAAGAATATTTACCTTGTTAAGTTTTAGCTAAGAATGAAAATATTGATTGTCCTGTTTAATTTTAAGTTCAAGATAATGAAGTGTCAGTTCCATGATTTCTATTAACTACGCTATCATTTCAGACAACCGACAGGGACTCTGCTTTGCAGAAGTATTGCAAACGATGTGTCAGATGGCATCCAGCAGCCGCAACCTCGTCACCAAGTCTGAATGCTGCTGCGATGGGGGGCGAGGCTGGGGTCACCAGTGTGAGCTTTGCCCACTTCCTGGAACTACCCAGTACAAAAAGATATGTCCTCATGGCCCAGGATACACCACTGATGGAAGAGGTAAAGAGTTGAGGAAATTCATGCATATTATCTAACAGTGAACTTCGATCATTAGGATTAGTTTGGAGGAAAAGTGGAAAAAAATAATAAAAATATAATAATAAAAGCAAAATATGCTAATTAGACTGGACAACCTGCTGGATGAAGCCAGGGCTTTGAGGGAAGTCTGGGTCCCGTGTGGCAGAGGGAAGGCGGTACTGGTAGCCAGGAGAAGAAAGGCCTACTCTTGCATGAATTTTGTGTGTTGGGCCTCCAGTACAATAATAATTGCTAAAATATTTGTATGTATGATTATGTTTGTATATGCTTTCTGCTAATACTTTTGAGACTTCGTATCAAATTTAAGAGGTAGAATTTATTATTCCCATCTTAACAGATGAGGAAACTAAAGCACAAGCTAAGATAACAAGTAATTTTCCCAAGATCACACCCTTTTTAAGGGATGGATCCAGGAATGGAACATGTCTGACTGACCCCCAAAGGCCATGCTTATAACCTCCAAACTATACTTGCTTAAATAAATGTTACGTATATATTTGAGTGTGCACCATAACTTAGTCTGTTTGTAACGTATTTACAAAATAGCACCTCTCATAATGATTAGTGCTTTCCATTTTTTTTGTACAACCAAATAATTTCCTAAAAAATTCCATTTTCCTCTATCCCTATACAGATTCTCAAACCTATGTCTGATTATTTGCTAGTAAATAATCCCTTTCTTTCATGTCTAATGATAGTGCAGATTTGAGGCCAATCTATGGGAAATTATCACAAATTCCAAACTAGTGGAACTTCACAAAGAAAGTTTTCTAGATTCCTTCCAAAATAATTCATACTTAGGTTGCAAAATGAGTAAACTTAAACAGGACTTTCAAAACAGTATTCATTTGTTTATCTCTTCCCAATACTGCAGATTACTTTTATGTTCCTTCCTTGTTGCCATTGTCTGAATGATGAAAAGGCACTCAGTACTACCATGGATGTTGGTTGTTAGTTATCTCTTATCAATTCCTTAATTTTCTTGGTTTCTAACCAGTTTTATCTTCAAACATATATTGACTTCTACTTGGTTTTGTTTGTGTTTGTGTCTTGGCCCACAGATATTGATGAATGTAAGGTTATGCCAAACCTGTGCACCAATGGTCAGTGCATCAACACCATGGGCTCATTCCGGTGCTTCTGCAAGGTGGGCTATACCACAGACATCAGTGGAACTTCGTGTGTAGGTAAGGCAAGACATCTCTGCGTCTGGGAGCTTGTCGACTATTGTTTCCTACAAGTCACTTACTGTCAGTACAATATCTTTATTAGGGAGCTCTGGAATGTACATGTTAGTAAAATGATGCCACTCCTTGCAGTAATGTGGCTCTTGGGATCATCATAGTTGTCAAAGGCCTTGTCCAACCATGTGGGGCACAGGACTGTTCAATTATAAAAAATGAACTTTCAACATTTTATATTTTAATTTAAGATGTATAAGTGACAGTTCATTCGTCATTTTTTGTATGAGAGAAAAGGGATTTTAGTTGTGGATGTGTGTGTTTGTTTAAAGAAGGAATCTTTGTGCTTGCTTCTCATTCCTGGTTTTTGCATAATATAAATGTCCAAGAGCAAAGCAGTTTCAGTACAGGAACCTTCTACATCTTTACTATCTCTTTTTCTAATTTAACTTTTTATTGTCTCATCTACGTGATTCTATCACAGATTGGGGACAAGGGTGATTTGCCTTTAGTGAGTCTTCCCAAAATACTCAACTTAGTTTTCATTGAAGAAAAAAATATTTTCTCCTTTATGATTCACCAACTTAACATGATATTCTCTAAATTACCTGTTTCATTAATAAAGCATACCTGGCATGAAAAAGTTAAGAAAAAAACAAACTGAGTAAGCATTTGTCTCACTTGGTTGTTGGGCATGAAAGTAATGGAGAATAGGCTTTTAACCATGAGCTTTCAGCATTCTGTGGGTATCAATGAATGTTTTATGAAGGTAATGTAAATTGTTTGCTATTGATCAGAGTCCTAGCAGAAAAAAAGGTGGCACAGTCAAATGAGGACAGTTTAAGGAGTGTTTAACAAGGGAACTGTAAAGTGTGGACAGTGTATGCAGAAACCACGGGAGAGTGCTGTGTACTAGGGCAGTGATCGGCAAACTCATTAGTCACCAGACCCAAATATCAACAGCACAATGATTGAAATTTCTTTTGAGAGCCAATTTTTTTAAACTTACAATTCTTCTAACATCACTTCTTCAAAATAGACTCGCCCAGGCGGTGGTATTTTGTGGAAGAACCACACTCAAGGGGCCAAAGAGCCGCAATTTGCTGACCACTGTACTAGGGCCATACTACTCCTGGGCCAAAAGGAGGGAGGGAGAGGTTTCTGGGACTGGAAGGAGAAAGTTACGCACAGAGAGCTGCTTTGAGAGGAGCTATGACCTCCCATCCCATGACTCAGTCAGCCTAAACCCACCTTGCAGGAGAGAGAGTTGAGGAGACAAGGAACAGCCAGAAGAGGGTAAGAGAGCAGGCTCCTGGGTCTATGAGCAGCGTGAACTAGAACCTGGCAGGCAAGTGGAAGATTTCCAGCACAGTCCATGAACCCACAAAATACTTCAGGGAGTGTCAGCCTGGAGAAGTTCTGCTTCATCTACATGTCAAAAAATGTTTTTAAACTCTTGCCTTTAAGTTTATGGCTCTCAAATTGTAGACCAAAATACATTAATCTAAAGAATTGATGGGTGTTTTCAACCTGGTCAACTGTCAAGATATATTTGTCCAAGATTCACAACTTGATCTACAAAGTAAACCGTGCATTATTACTTGAGTGAAAATTGTTTTGTGCATCATTTCTCTCTGGCTATTTTCCACTTTAAGTTGAAGAGGAAAAGCTAAAGAGTGAAGTAGGAAGAAGGAGGGAGGAAAGAAGTTAGTTGTTTCTTTTATCAAGAATTTAATCTTCATGTCACTTTGATTTAGATCTTGACGAATGTTCCCAGTCCCCGAAACCATGCAATTTCATCTGCAAGAACAGTGAGGGGAGCTACCAGTGCTCGTGTCCGAGGGGATATGTCCTGCAGGAGGATGGGAAAACGTGCAAAGGTGGGGGAAGAGCTTCTGGCATTTGTGACCCTTGTCTATGTCTCTTCTTTCAGATTCAAATTTAACTAATTGGGACTTATGCCACATGCAACTCCTTCAATCTCATTTTCTTAGTGACCATTTTATTACTCATAGAAAATTCTAATAAAGGACACATGGTAGGAAGCAGGCAAAATTAAAACCCAAGTTGCAGTGGTTTGCTTCCTAGAGCAGCCGACACAGATTGAAAAACAAATAAAATTAAAACAAATTAATTTTGGTGAGGGAAGAGATTGAGACAAATAATTAAAATAAGATTTTCATTATTTCTTACCTAAGATTTCATTTCTGCAAACTATCTTTATTACTGCCAGAGTCTAAAAATGAATTGTTAAATTTAAATTTTTTTGCTTTGGTAGTATTAAAAATAATTATCAAACTAAATTAGATAATTATGATAGCTCCAATTCTATACTCATGTATTACATTTTATATTACATCTCATCAGTATGAAATTATTAGACTGAGAAAATTCCTGCCTAATTAAATTTTTGAAAGACAGATTATACTCAAGAAGATGAGGTTTTATTTCCAATAAATACAAAAATAGCAAGCAGTACTGTTCTCTTGTACTTATGTAGTGAACCATTAAAAGTCAGTTTAATGTTGCACATTTATAAATGAGTACAACTAAAGGGTGTGTGTTTTTAAGCTTTAAGATAATGAATTAATCTTGTTTATATCATACATTGCTTTGTAAATGTACTTAAATATATTTTCTATCTTAAGTTCTAATCTATCCAAAATCACATTTTGAGTTTTCTGTCAGTCCAGTCTAGCTATTACTTCCGAGTATGATTAGAGTCAGATGCTGTGTTTTTGCTCCCTCTGGTATTTATGATGGCGACTTCTTTTGGAACCTGAGACCCTGATTTAATGTTTGCATTAAGACCTACATCAGTTTCCAAATTCTCTTTTATTTTTATTTAACTCTCTCCTTTAATAGGAATAAGTGACCAACCATGTACTAAACTGTCTATTCAATGCAAGAATTATAATCTTTGGATAATAACTTTGAGAACAATTAATGGAAACCACAGTGATTCCTTCATTCAATTTCTTATTTTAAGAAAACTTTGTGTGAGGTATCACCTTCATCATCTTATCACAGTAGCCCGTAATATTTATGCTGCTTAAGTACATGAAAAGAAACTGTCAAAAAAAGGAAGGAAGGAAGGAAGGAAAGAAGGAAGGAAGGAAGGAAGGAAGGAAGGAAGGAAGGAAGGAACTGCTTGTCATATGCATATTGAAGCCTATAAAAATTCTAGCAAAAATTTCGGCAGAATATTCCCAATAGATCAAACACCACATCACACGTAGCTTCACAACAAAGGGTGCATAGCCAGACAACACTGCTCTGATTTTCATGGGCTTCTCTCTCATTTCAGACCTTGATGAATGTCAAACCAAACAGCACAATTGCCAGTTTCTCTGTGTCAACACTCTGGGAGGTTTTACCTGTAAATGTCCACCTGGTTTCACCCAGCACCACACTGCATGTATTGGTAAGACAAAACTACAAATGGGAAATCTTACAAACTTTGATAGATGAATAAAACTTGTACTTAAAATGGTAATGTCTCAGTACTTATAGCTAGAACCAATCCCTCATAATTAGTGGTCTAGAAATGTTGCGTTCCCTATCCGGTTTGGCTCAGTGGATAGAGCATTGGCCTGCGGACTAAAGGGTCCCAGGTTCAATTACGGATAAGGGCACATGCCTGGGTTTCGAGCTCAAACCTCCTCAGTAGGGAGCATGCAGGAGGCAGTCAATCAATGACCCTCATCATCCATGTTTCTACGTCTCTAGCCCTCTCCCTTCCTCTCTGAAATCAATAAAAATATATTTAAAAAATAAAATAAATAAAAATGTTGCTAATAATATAGATTTTTTTCTCCCTCAGGGATAATATACAAAGAGAAAAATAGGCCTATACTGTGTAGTCTGAGCACACACACACAGTAGGCATCTTGCAAGCAGTGCCTTTATATTGCATTTTAAATATGTATTCAGATAAAATCTGATTAAAGGACTCACTGTAATTTGCACCATGCTAATGAACATGTTGGGGGGTTTAATGTTAGAAGACACATATGTTAAGGCTCTTTCAGTCCTATTATTGAAAACTTGTCCTCAGTCAACTCAAAATATGTTCCACTTTCACATCTCTTGAAATATACTCTTTCTTCCTACTTTTGCCTTTAATATGACAGTGAATACTGGCATCCATTTCCCTAAAGAGCTCTTTTCACACTGGAAAACAGCCTTTCTTAGTTCACTTTTTACTTTATGTGGTGAAACTTGAATCATATAATAATTGGGAGGCTTGATCTTCTCCTCCTTCATCTTTGCTAGACAACAATGAGTGTGGGTCTCAGCCTTCCCTTTGTGGAGCAAAGGGGATCTGTCAGAACACCCCTGGGAGCTTCAGCTGTGAATGCCAACGAGGGTTCTCCCTTGATGCCACTGGACTCAACTGTGAAGGTGAGTTTATTTGCTCAAAAACCTGTAATCACATACAGCATGCTGTTTTCTTTTTCCTTCTGAGCCACTTAAATAAGAAATGTTGATCATCTCAAAAGAAGAAAAATCTATTTAAAAATTTAGGACCCAGCAATTGATTTTTTTTCATAAGTTTCCATAATTATTCTGAGGGCAGAGGTAAACTTTAATGCACTGAAACAAAAATTTGGTGAGTGGCTTCTAAAGTAACTGAACTGTTTACTTCATTATTGATCTAAAAAAGAATTGAACTGAAAAAGAATTCTATACCTAATATGATTTACAGTAGTGAATGAGTATACCAAGAAAAAGTGGGGGGAGGACTTTTGTTCTATGATACCTAAATGTGTAAAAGAAAAAGAACCAATTGTCATAGAGAATTGGAAGAAATGTATCAAAAGCATGCTGCTAATTATATAGATTTTAGCAGATGGCTGTTTTCATGTTATTTGGTCTGAGACCCCTGATTCACTCTCTTTTCTACAATGGGCATTGCACTAAAGCTTTCCCTGCAGTAGGTATTTCCTATGATGAAGTCCCAGGGAATGTTTCCAGAGGGAATAAAATAAAAATCTGCTTATGGTCCTTCAGTATTTCCATTGTAAGACAAATGTATTAGGATTGATATCTTTAAAAAATACTCATACCAGAGATTACGAGACTATATACAACACCTTTATATTTTATATGTAATATTGCAATTTGTGTTTTATTTATTTTAGTCGCCTTCTACTTATTCTTAGAAATACAAGATTATGGAGAGACTAGCTGGGGAATTTATATGCATATATGCATAGCACATGGGCATGAAAAATAGTGTGTTGAAGGCCTAGGAGGGATGGGTGTTGGAATGGAGGAGGTCAGTGGGGAAAATAAAAGGACGACTATCTGTAATACTTTCAACAATAATGGTAAATTTTTTTAAAAAAGAAATAAATGATTATGAATTCTAGGAATATATTCAAAGTGTTTAAGATATTCTTTATAAGTATTATAGGGCTTTTATATATGTATCTAATTTGCCACTTTTAATATTTTACATTTGAAGTCATTGAGACTTTGAAAGTATTCTGAATATACAGCTGCTTGCCACGTGTGAGTTCAGCTTGTGACTATCCACATAAGATACCATTTATTAATTATCCATATAAATTTGTTACATACACATCAAACATGCCAATTTTATTTCACTCTTTATGGGTAGATTTCAAAGCCTCATTGTCATTCCAAAAGAGTATGCACGTATGAACAAAGAAATTATTCCATATGTGTAATAATACCACATAGTGTCTAAATATAACATTCTTAAATACTTCAAATTTGTCTTTAATTAATCTTGAATGGTAATAAAAAAAAGTTCTGCATGCAAAACAATTATTTTTTTTAATTTATTAATTTCAGAAAGGAAAGGAAAGGGAGAGAGAAACATCAATGATGAGAGAAAATCATGATTGGCTGCTTCCTGCACGGCCTCTCCTAGGGATTGAGCCTGCACCCCGGGCATGTGCCCTGACCCGTAATTGAACTGTGACCTCCTAGTTCATAGATCTATGCTCAACCACTGAGCCACACCAGCAGGCAAAACAATTATACATTTTAGGTATCTCTTTAGTGCTTGTATCTTCCTGAAAATGAAGATTACAGTAAATTCCTTTTGAATCTACTAGATATGTAATGCAAATATATTTATATCATTTACCAAATAAATCATACCATCTGCAAGTTAATCCATCCAAAATGCACAGCGTTTGTGATTGCTGTGGTTGAGTTGAAATGTTATTTAGAGCATTGATGTGGTATGGTCTGATGGATAGTATAATGATGAAGTCTTATCTCAGAAACCTTTTTTTTTTTTTCCAGAAACATTCTTTGTACCACCATGTACCACCATGACTAGTAACGATGTGACTTGGAAAAATCACAGCCTTTCTTAGTGTCTTGTTTGTTCCCCTGATAATAGCTATCCCAGGCTGTGTTTTGGAGTGTCTTTAAGGATAGTAGAAAAAAGTTACATGAAGATTTTTCTGGGCTTGTTTTTGCAGATGTTGATGAATGTGATGGAAACCATAGGTGCCAGCATGGCTGCCAGAACATCCTGGGAGGCTACAGGTGTGGTTGTCCTCAAGGGTACATTCAGCATTACCAGTGGAATCAGTGTGTTGGTGAGCACTTACTTCTTATGTAGCATCTGCTTTTCTGACCATGAAGTATCTTTAAGTAAAATTATCAAATAATAAAGTTTTCTGTTTCTATGTAGCCTTTGAATCCTAGAACTTAAAAAACAGTGCTTAGAACTGATCCATTATTTTAGTCTTTATACTTGTGTATATTTGAAAATACCAACAATGAGAGTATGGTTTTAAGTACCTGAACAGTAATGGAACTGGAACTTTTATAAAAATTTTAATATTCCACTAGATAATAAGTTTAAGTTTCTGAATATGGTGTCAAGAATCATTATTTTCATTTGCCAAGGCCAGGGGCTTTTTATCCCCCTCAGACGAATCTAAAGGAATTCAGATCAACTTAATGAGGATTGTCCATCTGAGCTGCCAGTTACATAAATGTAATGAAGGAGCTGACTTATTTTAAGGTAGAAATAGTACCTAGTTACAGCAAATTTCATTAAAACACTCCAGACAGAAATGTTTGTAAAATCAAATTAGTAGGCACTCTGCTCCATTTCTTGCATTGATAATAATCATGGGATACCGTTCTCTTAGTAACCAGCTAACTTACCCCGCCTAACTTCTTAGTTCCATTTGAATGCATTTCATCGACATATTACCCGATACTCTGTGACATTAGATGCTAGCATAATGGAGCAGAAAGGAAGACAGTGGTCCTGCAGGGACATGGCAGGGTGCTTCCTGTTTCTTTCTAGTGACTTCAGTTACCCCACATGTACTTCAGGTAGTTTACTGTGCTCGAGCTACTCGTTCAGTTAACCTGATTTTATCCTTTATGGTCTTCTCACAAGAAATTTCAAATGACAATTTAGTGAATTAATAAAAAAAAAGATAAATTTCAAAGGAGAAGAACCAACTCTGAAAGTCACAACTATTCCATGGCCATGTGCCAGGTCACACCACGAATACATCCTCATGGCAAGAAATGCAAACACTATGAATGATCAAGAGGTTAAGGACAAAGTTTTAAAGGATATCAAAATGATGAGTTCGGCTGTCAATCAAAATAATCTCATAAGTGTAATTTATTTTTTCTATTTATAGGAAAAAGAAAACAAAATATGTTGCAAAAGTCCTTATGCCCTGATACGTTGATTCATAAACAGGCAAAGTGTAGGTACGCTGTTCAGAATATAGAGAATGGTACTTTTTTTACATAGCTATTAAAACAGTGTAAAGCAATTTTATTATATTGTGTTGTTCATAACATATGATGTCCAATATTTTATTTAGTAAATAAAATGGACTTCTTGGTTAATTTTATGAAACTAAATGCAAAAGAATGATCCTCTGATATTTTACGTGTCAGCTTATGTAGAATTCTTTTTATAGAAAGAAGATTATGTGTGGTGTATGAACTCAATTTCCAAGTTTTTAAGTTTCCTGAAGTTCCTGTCTGTAAACATCTAATGCAAATATAGCTACCAAGGCTTTTCCTAAATTTGGTCTGACTTAAAATCAAGACTGTGTGGTATATCCCAGGTCATCTTTGTGGGGTCTCCTGGAGTGAGACCCTCAGCAAGGCAGTCACCCCAGAACATCTCACAATGGATTCTAGCCAGAAGCCCATGTGCCTTCTAATCAGGAGGGACCCTCTGGACAGAAGGATAAATGTTTTCAAAGATGAGTTCAAAACTAAAGACACATAAGCAGATATCCTCAACTGTAAGGATTCTTTTGTGAACTTGCTCTGCTGAAATGGACACCTATAAGCAGCAGGTGCCTGAGTGAGCAAGAGGCAGCAGACATTTATTTGAAATATTCTAGATTTTTCTGTGGAGGATTGAGGAACCCAGCTGGTCTCTTAATAAAATTGCAGACTTTCTTTCCTTGAATCCACATAACACAGTTGGAATTTTAACTGAAATACATAACAAGAATAGAATTATACAGCCCATCAGGAACTAATAAAAGCAACAAGAATTATGACAAAATGCAAATTAAAAGGCACAAATCATTTTTATTTATCACTATGTGTGTAAATATCTTCATATGACTGAGGAGATAGAGAATGAGGCCTTTCAGATAGATTTATCTGGGATCTCCTCATAAAGGAATAAAACTGCTAGTTAATGCATCAGATTATTTAAATAGTGTTAAATTGAAAACCTACAGTGTTGTGAATACTACTTTCAATTTGAGATAACAGCAGTTCTTGCCCTGGCCCATGTAGCTCAGTTGGTTGGAATAGTTTTGTGCACCCAGATGTTACTGATTGATTCAGATCAGGGCACATGCTGGAGTTGCAGGCTTGATTCCCAGTCTGGGGTGTGTAGGAGGCAGCTGATTGATGTTTTGCTCTCACATCAATATTTCTCTCCCTCTCCTCCCTTCCTTTCTCTCTAAAAATCTTTATAAAAGGAAGGTAGGGAGGAAAGGAGAGAGGGAGGGAGGGAGGGAGGGAAATATGCTGCTATGAACATGGGGGTGCATAAATCCTTTCTGATTCGTGTTTCTACTTTCTTAGGATATATTCCTAAGAGTGGAATTGCTGGGTCAAATGGGAGTTCCATTTTTAGTTTTTTGAGGAAACTCCATACTGTTCTCCACATTGACAACAGCTTTTAATTTAAAGGAATAATTTGAGAAGTTTCCAGCCAGTTACCACAGGACATTTATCCCATTTTGGTGCATAGATTATTCAGATGTAGGTAACATCTTCAAATATTTGCAAGCATTACAATTATTCGGAACTGAAAAGTGAATATTATTAACATTTGCATATGAATAAAAATTATGTCTTAATGTATGAAGCTTTTAGTTATTTAGTAGTAGTAACTACCAGTTGCTTCTATGCCCTTTCAAAATAATTTGAACATAGCTTGATGAGGCTTGAGTCAACTCAAAATATTTCTCACACAGGAACACATTTTAAAAGTCAGATTACGTAAGACTATAAAATTATACTATGATGTACATTTATAGCATATAAACATGAAACATATAATGGTGCTTCCAAAAATATTTTATATTTAAATTTTTTCTTGTCATTGGTATGTTAAAATGAAATTTATTCAATTATTCAGTTTTTCCTGGTACATTTTCTACTTAACACAATGTCTAATACTATATTCATAGAAAGATCATTTTGTTAAACTGTAACCTAATTTACATTCTCCATTAGGAGAGAAATGGTGCATATAAATGTCTAATTTAATTATAAAATCAGAGGATCCTTTGTGGCAGAAATAAAATGGCAGTTATATTTATCTCACAGGTAGCTTCATTATTATGAATTTATTTATATATCTCCTCCCCATGAAATGAAGGCTAAGAATTGGTACACATTAGGTAATCATAGCAGATTTTATATCCAGTGATTAAGAATTATACATTTGGCAGTCTGATTTAATTCTGAAACTATAATCATGATACAAAAATGTACCTAATAACATCTACCCTCTCAGTAACCTCTGTGCCGTACTTAATGGAGTTTAATTTCCTGTCTGAGAGGCCTCTTCGCTGAGACGCCATCTGTGTCTTCCATAACCTCCCTGAGCATGCGGCTCTGCCCTTCCCTCTGCCTGTTGTGTTCCAGGCGCACTCTCTTGCAAATACGCTCATTTCCCCACGTGGCCTGAAACATGTATTTATCACATATTAAGTAAACAGACACAAGACACACTGTATTCCACTGGAGTCACAAAAATTTGAAAGAACCTCCCACAGGACAGATGAGACTTGTGTCCAGGGTGAAATTTGAATTATAATACACTCCAGAGGAGTCCAGCCACGTGCTGTATACCAACCAGACAGTTAAGTTGTAGCCTCCAATTGTAAAAGCACACTCTTTGAACTTGTAAAAATGATAAATGCAACTGAAGGTATAAAATAATTATCCTGCGGTCAGGCATTTAAAGTATTAATGTTAGTCATTAAGCCAGGAAAGTCGGTGTCGGCTGATGCTGGATGCAGACAGTCTCAGAAGGCACAGTCTGCACCTAAGGGATTCTCATACAGGTAAACATTGATTGTTGGTTCAATGGGCCCAATTAAATAATATTTTTTTCAAGTATTTTCACTTAGGGTTTTTAGATGTTTATATGTTTTCACCATCTACAATATACTGAAGGCTTTGGAAATTGCTAGGATAATGGGTACATATACAAATACAGATGTAGGATTTTTAACACGGAGATATAATTCACATAACCATAAAATTCATCTTTTTAAAATGTACAGTTCATGGTTTTTAGTATGTCCTCACAAGAGTATATACTACCAGCACCACCACAGTATTCTCGGTGCCCCGAAGAGTTTATCCCCATTAGTATGGTTCTTCAATGGATTCAGTCAGGTCCCTCCAGGCCAGAGACTAGCAGGTATTTTAAAATGCAGCCTCCAAGAACCCACAGGCCTCACAGTGAGTAATCTGCTGTCCCTGTGAATCTGTCTGCCTGAGGTGTGGACTGGTGAATTCTCCTGCTGTTAAGAGAATAGAAGATGATGCTGTAGGCAAACTGCAAATACCTGTCTCAAAGCTTTGCCAGCAGATTCATAAATAGCACAAGCAGTATATGAAAGTGTCGGGTAATTTCCTAGCTGGTTTGGCTCAGTGGATAGAGTATCTGCCCATGGACAGAGGAGTCCCAGGTTCAGTTCCAGTCAAGGGCTCATACCTTGGTTGCAGGCTTGATCCAGTGCGGGAGGCAACCAACCGATGTGTCTCTCTCACATTGATGATTCTCTCTGTCTCTTCCCTTCTCTTCCCTCTCTCTCAAAAATCAATGGAAAAATATCCTTGGGTAAGGATTAACAACAACAAAAAAAGTGTTGAGCAAGGTTTTTTACAGCTGTGATTTAGGAGGATTTATTGGATTTTGGCATTTTATTATTTTCATATACTTTGCAAGTCAGCCATCAGACTGCATGTGTTTTAAATGCTGTTGTAGAGTTCTTTCTACTGTGAAATCATAGGTACTTTGAGGCTCTGGCCCTCCTCTGTGTCACCGCCACCTTCCCCAGGTCATATTTTCTTACTTTTTGTTCATAGATGAGAATGAATGCTCCAATCCGAACGCCTGTGGCTCTGCTTCTTGCTACAACACCTTGGGGAGTTACAAGTGTGCCTGCCCCTCCGGGTTCTCCTTTGACCAGTTTTCCAGTGCCTGCCACGACGTGAATGAGTGCTCATCCTCCAAGAACCCATGCAATTATGGCTGCTCCAACACGGAGGGGGGTTACCTCTGTGGCTGCCCGCCTGGATACTACAGAGTGGGACAGGGGTAAGGCCATCACCCTTCCACACACAGGAAAGCAAAGGTGCTCCAACAGGGTGGTTCAACTCAGGTTTCCTCCCTGAGTTCAGGCCTTCAAGCCGCCTGGCACTACAAGGAAGTGAATGGTGATTAGAAGCTGAAGAGACAAAAGCATTGGTCACTTAGGATATAGGCAGGAGAAGCACTAAGAAGGCACATGAATTATATCCATGTTGCAGGATTACCTCCCGTGTGATGTGCATAAGACTTGAATTTGTAAACAAATAGCATTTTCTTGCCCCATATAAAGGCCTGAATGGATTCAGTCAGGTTCCTCCAGGCCAGAGACTAGCAGGTATTTTAAAATGCAGCTTACATGTTGCCATAGACACCTGGGTTGTGAGGCACACATGGAAATGGCTTCTCTTAGATTTTTCTATGAATTTTGACAGGTGCCAGCCTAGTGGGTCCTGAGGAAGGAGTGTGTCCCTCTTTTTGTTTATCAGGCTTTATATTATTGCCCATGGAAGACCTGCCTCATTGGTGTGGCATTGCTCAGCTCGAGGCTGGCTCCACAGGGCTGTGTTTCCTCCATCCAGTCACCCGTTCCCAAGTGCAGCTCTCAAGCCCTGTGGGCTGGGGCTGAGGTGCTGGCCACCTGCCTCCTTGCATCAAGGCAGCCTCTGCTCAACAGCGCGGAAGGTGGGAATTGAGGAGTAGCTCAGGGTCCTCTTCCTCAGAAAGAGCAGAGTATGCGACAGGCACTGAGCAGGGTGGACTCATCTGTCCACCATTGTTACATCATAATGCTTGAAACAAAAGGCATGGTCTAGATATTGACTCTTTCACTAACCCAAATAGGACTTGAGAAATCTCAGTCATTACAGCAGAGAGCTTTGTTGTGAACAGGACTTCTCTTAGCACTCTCTTGGAACTTCACACTCTGCTATTGCTTTCCCCAGTTAACTATCCTCAAGTGCTTCATCAATTGGGATTAAAAATTGGCGATGTGGCTAAAGGAAATTAAAAAATTAATCTGAAAAGATATAGGTACCTTTTTGCTCATTGCATCACTATTTACAATAGCCAAGATATGGAACAACCTAGATGTTCATTGACAGGTGAATGGATAAAAAAGATGTGGTACACATACAAGTGGAACATTGAACATGCAGAACAAAATACTGTCATTTGTGACTACATGAATGGACCTAGAGGGTATTATGTTAAGTAAGATAAGTCAGACAGAGAAAGAAAAATAATGTGTGTTTTCATTTATATGTGAAATCTAAACAACAACAAACACACTCTCAGAGAGACCAAAGGATAGTTGCCAGAGGGGGAGATGGGGGGATTGCTGAAAAGAGTGGATGGGAATATAGTCAATAATATTGTAAATTGGAATGATGACTGATTACTACTAGAATTAATGGGGTGGTCACATTGTAAGGTATACAAATGCTGAATCACTATATCGTACACCTGAAACTAATATAACTAGTATAATTTTTTATACTAACTATGCTTACGTTTAAAAGGTATATTAAAGAAAAACATTGGGGGAAGCTAAGAACTCACTCTCAGAATTTTGCTGTTCAAAATAAGGGAAAATCTTGTGTATAAAATGTTAAAGAAAAGAGGTACAGAGACTATTAGGTTTTTATTTGTCTGAGCTTAAATTTTGCTTTGTTGGTGTTTTTTCTGAAAAGTCTGCTCTACCACTGGAAAGTTATAGTCAAAGATAAGGATAAAATCTGACAATTGTTTGCTTCTTGTTGCAAATAGCCACTGTGTCTCAGGAATGGGATTTAACAAAGGGCAGTACCTGCCAATGGACACAGAGGTGGATGAGGAAAACGCTCTGTCCCCGGAAGCCTGTTATGAGTGCAAAATCAATGGCTACTCTAAGAAAGATGGCAGACAGAAGAGAAGTGTTCATGAGCCCGAACCCTCTGCTGTGAGTATACCTCACTTTTGTTTTGTTTCAGATTTTATCCATATGGAGTTACCTTTATATATTCTATACAGTAAACCTTTATGAAAGTTTCAGGCTCAGTGAAGCTAGAACTAACTTGAAATTTAATGGCTAAATTAATGGACTCAACATTAGCAGAGACAAGTATATAAAATAAGTTGATTTTTAGCTCAAAACACAAGGACAGGGAGGTGGGGAAAGACTTTAATAGTCACCATTTTAGTCATATGTTTTCCTTTTTGATTTATGCCAAAGGGAATAAGATGCCCACCTAGAAATACCTATTTGAAATGATTCAAAAAATTACTTTCAATGTGCCCAGTTCTGTTTTATGCAATTTGTAAAAAGTAGGCTGATTTTCATTTTCAGTAGTTAGGCCAAGTAGATCTCATATTTTGTGGCAATTGTAAGTTAGATGTTCCTTGCATAAAATGATATCGCCAAATAACTTGTAATTTGTAAAGAACTGAAGATCTCAATTGCCTGCTGCTGGTGTGTATGGGTCATAAATGGCCTTTAGCAGAGACGTTCGAGGGGTGGACCACAAGCTGCCTGATTTTGACCTTGTCCCCTGGCCCTCCCACTTGTTACCGATGCTACGTGGGGCATGTTTACCTCACCTCTCTCTGTCTCAACTCTTTCACCTATAAAACGGGAATAAAAATACTGCTGAAGGATGATGGGAGGATTAATTGAGTTGATATGGTAAAGTGCTTAGAATGGTACCTGGCATGTATATATTACACTTGTTCAGTGAATCTCACTCATAATATCTAGAAATGTTGATGATTTCCCCTAAGATCAGGGATAACACCACCTCTTTCATGTATGTTACTGAGAAATTCCTCCACCAAAAATAGCTAACTGGCTGCGTGAACTGGGCACCTTGCTTCGGTTTTCTGGGCCTCAGAAACTTTATAAAACGAGATTTTTCTAGGCAAAAATCTATGATTCTACTTTATAATAATAAGTAGGCCAGTGTTACATCTTCCTTAAATAGACTAAGGTACCTCACTGATTAAATACGATGATTGAGATTGTCATCAAATCCAGAAATTCTCTCTGTAAAACCTTCCCAATGTGGAGCTTGAGATGCGAGTCTGTCTGAACACTGATGGGCACTTGAGGCCATTATAACCAAAAGGTGCCCAGTCAAAGCATTGGTGGTTGTTTTTTGTTTGTTTTCATTATTTATTTTACTAAGATACCATTCTTAAACCTCCCATCCCTCTGATCAAGTGTGACTTGGCTTATCTGATCCCTGCCCCACTGGCTTTTACCAGAGCTGATTCAAATCTGAGCCCTGAGGATGCAGTTCCCTCCCTATGCACCAAGGGCTCTTAGCAACACTCTCCCGCATTCTGCTTGTGCATTGTGGGCCTTACGAAACAAGCCAAGCCTTCTGAGAGCAGATTTCTCTGGGGACAGTCTCTGCTGGTGGATAACAGCTGCACTTCTTTTGACCCCAGCAAGAAAAAAAAAAGGCAATTATTTTCTAAATTATCTTTATTATTAAGAAGCATGATATTCCATAAACTCATCAGAAAAACTTGAAATGTGAATGCTGTCTGTAAGCTCAGCCCTGTAACTTTGCCTGGTTAAGGCTCAGAGCTTTACACGACACACCCTGTGGAATTGACCTTCACTTCCAGCCCACATGAAGCGACGGTCACCTCCTTCCCAAGCACTTCTCCTTAGGAAGTGCAGAAAGGGGGAGCAATAGGTTATGGCTGTGGCTGCAGCCCCAGCAGCCAGACCCCTCTGGGTCCTCTCCTGTGCTACAGATGCTCCTCCCACATCACTTCCTGCTTTTTCTTCAGGTGGAACAGATCAGCCTGGAGAGTGTGGACATGGACAGCCCCATGAGAATGAAGTTCAACCTCTCCGGCCTTGGTTCTAAGGAGCACATCCTGGAACTCATGCCCGCCATCGAGCCCCTCAACAACCACATCCGCTATGTCATCTCCCAAGGGAATGACGATGGCATCTTCCGCATCCACCAAAGGAACGGGCTCAGCTACTTGCACACGGCCAAGAGGAAGCCGGTGCCTGGCACGTACACACTGGAAATCACGAGCATCCCTCTCTACAAGAAGAAGGAGCTTAAGAAACTGGAAGATAGCAATGAGGATGACTACCTCCTAGGGGTACTCGGGGAGGCTCTCAGAATGAGGCTGCAGATTCAACTCTATTAACACTTGCAGACTTGGTTCCAGGCTCAAATCCCTGCACAGCCAGCCTTCAGAAGCCTTTGAGAATCAATGACTAATTTTAAGGAGGGGAAGAAGACAACTTTTGTTTTTTTCCTCCCTGTCTCAGCTTCAGAATGTTGACCCTCACAGGGTGGGATAATTTAGACTCTGGTGTGGCCAAAGATTTGAGTACAAAGGCAACCGTGGTTACTGTATTTTTTATATAACTTCACTTTAAAATATATTAAAAAAAAAACCTAAATGTTCAAGAGATCAGCATATGGCACTAAATGCACAAAAATAATGTGAGCTTTTTTTTCCTGTTAGCAGTCTGTAACACTTTGGGTATTTTGCTATAGTTGCTAATTAAAAAAAATATAGATGTTTATTTATTTTTAATGCAGTAATATATGGAGAAATGAACAAACTATGTAAACAAAAAGGGAAACTCACTTGTTTTTCTTTAGATTTATAAATTTGAGCTATTTCTTTTAGAGGTGCTTTTTAAAAATTCAGTAGATTCAAGAGATGTTTCCTTTGGTTTTCTGCCAGTCTTCCAACTGGTACACATCTGATTATCTTAAAGAAAGCCTCGCAGAGCTGAATGGGCAGTGTAATCAATAATTTAAAAGACGGAAGTGTCATTAGCTCCTTTACGAAGGAGATCAAAGCCAGAGCAGCTCATTGTGACGATATTTCACATCACCAGACACACCAGGCAATGAAGATGAAGCACAACACTGTAGCAAAATACCTTGACTGCTTGTGAGACCAGTAGCGTTGCAGGCCAAACCGTACTGTATTTCCTTCTCATAACCTCAAGGAAGCACATGTGCTCCCCACAACACCTCATTCGTACCCAGGGTGTGCTGCGTACTTGTGGTACTTAGGCAGCTGAAGAACTGCCGTTCCTTTGAAAAGGAACACCTGGCATTCTGTAGTGTTTGGTGCTGTCTTAGATTAATGGTGCATTTATTATGTTCAAGCTATTTCAGGATTGCCATATGTGCAAACAAATCATGCAGTACAGCCAAGGAATATATGTTGTTTTTTAAATCCATTTTTTTAGAATTTTCATTAATACTGTAGTTATACACCATATGCCTCGTTTTATCATAGCCTATTGTGTATGAAAGATGTTTGTACAATGAATTGATTTTTAGTTTGCTTTAGTCATTTAAAAAGATATTGTACCAGAATGTGCTATAATAAGAGTACGTCTCCCATGTTCTTCTCAACCCAAGAACCTGTCCCTGGACCAGTGACCAAACCTCATATGTGAAATGGCCAAAGCTCATGCAGGCTCTGGGTTGTTCCTCTCACACCTGTGCTGACCAAAGATTAGTCACCAGTTATATCCAGTTTGGGTTCTTTTGTTTTGTTTTAATAACTAAAAAAAAAAAAAAGAAACTGTAAATTTGTAATCAAGTGTTTGTGAGGAAAAACTTATGGTTTTGGGTCTTGTTTGTTTTTGTAGGTCTATGTATCAGATATGACACTTTTCTTGCAATAAAGCTTATTTTGGGGTAGTTTTCTGATTGAGAGTTTTATGGGACTATGACCCCTGTTGTTTTTGTGGGAGTGGCCAGGGGCTTGGCTTTATGGGGACTTGTATGAAAGAAAGTACCAGAAAGCAAGTGAGGCCCATTTATAGGAAGATAAGGGAAGGATGTCAAATCTGGGACACAAGTTAGCAGCAGTGTTCAACCGACCAGTACCACTTAAAGTTGCATTCAAATAGAAGAACACAATTGGGGCAGTTAGCTCTTGACTTCCAAACAGAGTCGAAGCCTCCTAGGAACTACTTGTCTAAGACCTTAGAATTTCATCCTCACGTGCACTTTTGAGTGTCATTGTGTTAATGCACCCTAAACCACCTGTGGGGAAGTCATACATTAGCTCAGAGAACCTTTCTTTCCTGGCTTTTCCTGAACTGGAGTTGCTAAGCAAAAGTACGTAGGCGTACAGTAGGCCCAAAGGTATCTTCACCCTAAATCATCCAAAGTGACTATCTCTGGCAGTGCCACCCACTTTTCCTCAGTGGCTAGAGATGAAAAGTTATTTAACACAAAATCTCTTCGAATTCACTGTTGAAATAAGTACAGAAACGTCTTGGAAGTTAATTCGATATTGAGAATTTGTGTGGTTAAATTTTTCATCTAAAGAATAAGAAAACAAAGATTATAACTGATCTTAATGCTGTTCTTTGCCAATCAGAAATTAGCTGCACGGAGCAAGGAAAATATGTATTTGCCTCAGGGCATCCTTAAAACTTCACATGCATATTCTGTTTCATCTGGCATCTATTATTGGTACAGCATGAGTGCTGTAATATGAAATTACCTGGAACCAAACTTCTCAAGCACTGAATGTTGAGAGGCAACAGTCCCAGTTTAGCTTTAACTTGCTTGAGAGTCCACACTATTAGGTGCTTTATAATAGAAAACATAAAAAGAAGAACCTTCTCAGGGACCTCTGGTATCATGATTGCAATTCTCATAGTGTGAGCACTGACAAAGCCATGATTAATTTGTGTCTCTGGTAACTAACTGCTAATGATATCATATGTACCATTTTGTCATTATCTTCCATTGTCTTCTCAGAAATTACCTCGGCTAGGTTATAAAAACTGCACAAGAGTAAAGTCTGATGTAAGCCCTGACATATAAACCAAATCCCGTAGATTTTGGATTATTGCTTATTAATAAGCAATAATGTGTTCTTCAGCTGACATGAATTAGCTTTCCACTAATATTTAGGTTTAGAGCTTTTTTAAATTTGATTTTGCTGCTTATTTGTGGTAGATGAAACTTGGTCATGTTTTCACATGAGCATTGAAAATAATTCAGGGTAATATATAAGAATTTCACTCAGTTCAAACATGTGCCCTTTTTCATTATCTAGGAATATCAAACAGGATCAGTCATATAATCTACCCCTTCTCAGTATTCTCAGGGGTTTGGTTTGGTTTGGTTTTGCATTCATTGCCTTCTTGGTTCACAGAATAAATGCTTGGGCTGGGGAGTGGGAAAAACAACTAAAATGTACAAAGCATCAGTCAACTTGAGTCTACAATTCTTTAGGTTCATATTGTGAATGCTTCAAGGGAAACAGGTTAATTCATTTGTTAAATTGAACCCTGAGGAACTGCCAATATTTGGCCACGTTCAACCTACAAAATGGCAATTTCATTTGGTTTAGTTGAATAGTTTAGAAATAATTCACATTTCTCAAGAATAGAGTGAAAATGTCCCTTCTCGTTGAAAGAACCAATTCCATTCATGTCTTTCCATGCTGCTTGTGGCCCATTCTACTCCTACTATACAGTAGTCCACAGGAGAATATACATAATTTATTCAAACAGCTACTTTCTTTCACGCTCCAAAAACTTTGGAAAGAGTCTAACACATATTTAGGAGCTTGAGGGGATTATTGGAATCTGTTTAAAGATAAAGGCAAATCCATTGAGAATGGTGCAAATACAGTACAATGTTTAAAAAGAGAGGGGAGGGACTTTAGGAATCTTTACTTCTGGAGACTGGAAAGATGGTGATTCGTGAACACCACAGAGAACTTAAGGGGGACAGTGTATTTGCAGCTCAGCCAGCCTGAAGTCTCTGGTTTCTTTTCTTTTTCAGCATGATTGCTTTCTCAAATAAATACAAAGCCACAGGTACCTTCCTTAATAAAGCATATGTGTTTCTAAGCCTACTTTTCCTTGAAAATCCTTTACAAGTACAGAGCAGTGGGTATCCTGAAATGTAATGTACAGCTCAATAAAATGTCAGCATTTTAACTTCTGGGGCAGTATCACCTTGCAAGTAAAAGAGAATGTCTGTGGGGAGTGGGACAGGCTTATTGATTCCCTTAGATCTGCAGCCTGAGAGCCTCTCCAGTTTTTAATATGTGTTTTGGTGGTTTTTTTTTGTTTATTTTAGAGAGAGGAAAGGAGAGGGAGAGATTGAAGCATAAATGATGACAATTCTTGATCAGCTACCTCCTATCTACTCCCAACTGGGGTTCGAGCCTGCAACCCAGGCATGTGCCCCTACCAGCAATTGCACTGTGACCTATTTCATAGGTAGACCTCTACCAGTGGGCTAGGCATCACCACCCACTTTTGGATGCATAGTGGGTAGCAGTTTTCCAGGTGACATGGTGGAATGTGCATGGCACTTTTTTCAATTATGAATATCCAATTAGTTGTCAATAAAAGAGGAGAGAAAAAGGGACAACTCAGGCTGCCATGACGCGGATGTCACTGGGCAGACCTGTGTTTGAATCTGTCTCAGCAGTCAAACTACATGACCTCCCTGAGCCTTGGTTTCTCTTCCAGGCTTACGTTTCCCTACAGTGTGTTTGAGAGGAATAAGCGAGTTAGTACAGGCCACACTGTCAGCATAGGGACAGCCCAGCCCACAAAGCATTCTTCCTTCTCCCCCTCTATCACTATAACCACCGATAGGAGAATAAGCCCTCATCCTCACACAAAGCTCTTTCCTGTGCTTGGCCCTGAAACTGACCTCTCTGAATTGCAGGACTGCATTCAGATAAATAGCATCCGCGCCATTTCTCCTGCGTGGTCAGCACCTCCAGGGATTCTGGAAGTCCTGGTAGGGTCTTGGGCCTCTAGAATCTCCACCCTGCTCATCACTGACTACAGTTGTGGTCTGCCACTCTGGAAGCCCATGACACAAACCCACCTAGAGCCCTCACATCCACAGACTCTCTCCTTCCCCCAGGAAACCAAACCTGAAGGAAAACACAGACATCTGATAGTCCCTTGGGATGATTTAATGTCCTTGAATGTCAGAGCTAGAAAAGCCTTTAGAAACCAATATGTATTGGCCAGTGAGGAAACTGAGTCCTGGAGCTATAACCCAGCTAACTACACTGCTGGTTTCCACCGAGGTGAGACCAAAGCCCTGGTGGCCTGATTGTAGTCTGGTGCTAGTCATATTTCCACTACATGGTAAGCCTATTTGGATCTCTTCTAAACCCTGAGGATATGGGCCAGTTCCCAAGGTTTTGGCTCACATTGAATCCAAAAATGTTTTCCAAGCAGGCTTCAAGCTCTGCTTTTGGTTTTGTCTACTCCACCCTCTGTGTAACTGCTCCCAACCGCCTATAGACCAGAGATTTGTGTATACAGGAGAATGCCAAGACACTGGCTGCCACAGAGAAGACCCCACCTAAATCCTATAGCTCTCTAAAAGCACATTAGAGATTTGGTTCTCAAAGGGTTAAACATTTTATTTAAACCAGACCTTCAAAACTTTAAAAACACATACACGTTTGTTTTACTGAGAATGCTTAAGGAAAGCACACTGGTTGCTTGTGTTGCTTAATTGTCTTTTATTTTTCCCCCTTTTCCTGTGAGCCTAAAAAAGATATTACTGCTAGATTAAATTGGCTTACTTTTGAAATAGCCACGAACCAAGAGCTCACATTAGTCACTCTGTTAGAGCTGCAGATGAAATGTCAGGATGTAGCGTAGACATTTTCCAAAGGAAAACAGGAAAATGCTTTACATGATTTTTAGAGCAAACCATAGGGAAAGTTAATATTAATAGCCTTCCTCAGACAACTACTGCTACATGTATGGGTTCCACTAATGAAATAGCAGAGAGGCTGTGAATGGCCAATTCCTGAAAATGTGTCAGAAAAGCAGCCCTTGACCGGCATAATCTACCTGCATTTCCACTCCTGGTCTACTTCCTGCCTCCTGCTCTGACTGACCTCAGCACCCCTGCACTGAGGAAGCCGTTCATGCAGATGCTGACTATAACTTGGGTTTTTGACATGCGAAGATCACAATCCAAAGCTGGGCTGAAGATGCTGTTTATTGTATAGTGTGGTGGATGAGAGAAGAGGCCCAATAACTTCTCTTCTCAGAAGATTACACAGTTCTCGTTTTTGAAACAAATTGACTACATGAATATTTACTGGCTATTTATTACCCAATCCTAAAAAGATTTTCCCTGCAAAAACTTACATTCAACTCAAAGAAACAGGTTAACCACATCAATTGATAAAATGGTATAGTATATGGTTAAGGACCATAGGGAATATCTCAGACAAATGGCCCAGACTTTGCCTTGGAAAAGGGAGAGGTCATTGAAATGTAGAGTTACTGGATACAGTCTCTTGGAGATGGCGGGAGATGAGTTGGATCTTCTACAATGAGGTGGATTGGGAAACAAGGTAGAGAGTAGGAAGGACTTCCTGGAAGATAGAATCATGTGAAAAAAATGTTGGGACTTGAATGATGGTACCATGAAGTACAAAGGTAAGCCCAAGTCGGTGTTGCTCAGTGATTAGAGCATGGGACTGTGCACCGAAGAATCTTTGGTTCGATTCTTAGTCAAGGACACATACCTGGGTTGCAGATTTACTCCCTGCCCCCAGTTAGGGTGCATGCAGGAGGCAACCAATCGATGTGTCTCTCTCACATTGATGTTTCTCTCTCTACCTCTTCCCTCTCTTTCACACTCTCTAAAAAGCAATGGGGAAAATATCCTCAGGTGAGGATTTACAAAACAAATAAACAAAAAAGACCAAAAGATTAATAGGTAGTATGGAGCTCAGGTGTGAGGAATCCTAAAATTCAAGCTGAGTAATTTGGACTTTATCCTGTTGTCAATAGCTAATGAGGGGTCATTGGTGTATGGATAAGAGTTGATGAAAAGAGGACCTAGAACCAAGCCCTGAGAGACTCATATCTAGAAACAGAATAGAAAGAGCTGTCAGTGCCTCTGATAAAGAGAAAGTGGAGATGTAGTAGTACAACCAGAAGAGAGGAGTGTCAGAATGCCCAGCTAGGAAGGACTTGAGAAAAGTATCATGAGAATATTTTGCTACCAAAATCAAATCTTCTTTTCTACCCATATGTACTCACCACACACTCCAATCTTCATTGCCTCTTTCACTTTAGTCACTTTATTACAATAAGTGACAAAACAAACCATGTTCATGAAGCTTGTCCACATGTAGACCTGAGAAGCAGAGTGGGAAGAGTTGCCTTTGTGGCGAAAAGAATTAGGTTTATATTCTGGCTGCACTGATTTTCTGGGTGATAGTAGTCATGTTCTCGGTTTGTGGCACATCTGGGTTTTTTTGTTTTGTTTTGTTTTTGTGTTTCCAGCATCCTTTCCTAGTTCTTTCTGTGATGACATGCCAATTTTGCTTTAGGTAATGACCCAGTCACCCTGACACACAGTCATATTAGGACTTCAAGGATCCCTACTTGCCTCCATTCTGTCCCTGGAATTAGAGTTTTGAACAGAATAATACAAAAGCAGATACCAGCTCTTGCATTCATCCAAGTAGCACCCTAATGAGACTGTCAGTCTTTTCCTGCAACCTCAATCCCAGGAGCTGATCCATTCTACATTCTTTCTAAGCCTGGTTCTTCAATTTTTCAAAAGTCTCCAAGCTATCCATACAATCAGTTATTTTTATTGTGAGAATAAGTTGCTGCTTGAATCTTAAGTCTAATGTCTACCCTAGTCCTAGGACTGTTTTGAGGATGAGAAGTATTGCAATCTCCAAGCACAAGGTCTCTAGAATATAGGGCATGCAATAGCCCAGCATCTGCTTTAATAATGTCAAGAAGGACCCTGAGTTCTCCTCAATCCCACCTCCTATGCCATCCATTACCATGAATAACTCAGCCAGAATGAAGTTACTCAGGATGGGCTCACTGTTCACAAGATCTTTGCCACTTGAATTCATTATTGCTTGCATCCTCCCATGCGTCTAGTTTGGGAAAGATGGAGCTGGGCAAGGCTGCGCTGGGCTCAGTCCCAGGAAGGTAAACCACAGCCAGGTTTCTTTGTTTCTGAAGCACATGCTGGAGAAAAGCGGAGTCTGCTCTCCCAGGAGCAAGTTTTCTACATTTCACGAAGGACCAAGGAAACCTGCAATAAGAACCATTCATGATCTCCGAGGATTATGCCCAAAAGAAGGGTGGAAATAGCACAGCTAAGTAGAAGAGAAATAAATCAAATGCTGTCGTTTTATGTCAACCACTTTAATTAATTAAGTTTCTTTCCATGCTGTCATCCTTTGCTTTTCCTGCAATATTCTGCTAAACTGTTCCCATGGGCTGATTGAGTACATGCATGTGAGGCTCTGTGTAGAATAAATAATTACACAAGACATTTTTGAAAGAATAAATGCATTTGGCCTAACAAAACCAATTCACATCTCAAGGAGTCAGCTTCTCCAATGCCAGTGATGTCAGCAAACTATTTCTCCAGCAACGTGGCAGTTTAATTCTTCACCCTTGTCTCCTTGGCTACACTACACACAAATGGTTTTCAGAATAGAAAGAAAAATGCTTTCCGGTGTCTGTTTTAAATTTGTTTTTATCTACTTTATGTGTCTAACTTTGTCCTTGTATTTATTTTATAGCAAAAACAAAACAGAGGAAAGATATCAACCATGTCCCTGGGAGTTTATATATCTGTAAGTTGCCTTTTGCTGTTGATAATAAAGAAAAAAAGAGATATGTTTTATAGCATAGATCTTGTCCATAAACTACAAACATCCACTTCCCTCACTTCCTTCAAGTCTTTTTTGAGGGCTGATGAAGGAACAGTCAGTGACTGTGAGTGTCCCTCCAGGGTCTTCCAATGGCATGGACTCTGCTTGCCTGGTCACTCTTCAAAAGAGGAAACTGGAATCACCCTGGGATTAGAAAGCCAGGATGAGCAGCTGTGTTTCTGAGACCCTGGTCCTGACTTCATCAGCTGCCACCTGACAAATCATACCTCTTAAAATAACTTATTTGCCTGAATAGAAGGCAACTCCAAGTGTAACATAAGCTCCCATTTTCCCAATTGAATCTAAAATTTTAGGAATTGCATAAAATAGTTTTTACTTTCTTTTTATCAATTTAGTTACATACCTACTTAAAAAGTGTATTACATCTAAGATAATATATTTACTTAATATATTTTTTTCTACACTCACATTTTACAAACCAATTTTATTTCAATTTATTGCATGCATCTTTAATGTAGGTATGTTCTGAATTTTTCAAATTATTTTAAATAATTAAACACAGATTTCCCAAACATGCTCTCTCCATTGTCACCTATGTAGCTTTGAGACACAGCACTTTTCATGAGGCTGTACTACAATCTTTCCCAAGCTATAAGTGCTCATTCGCATGGTTTTAGGACAGTTTATTACTTTCATTTATTCTATCAATGTATATTAAAGATCTTTACAAAGAAATCACTCATTAAAAAGTTTCTACAAAAGATGAACTGAAACTTGTGATTATGACATCATACTGCAGGAATAATTACTTCTGTGTTAAATTTATCTGCTTAACACACACACACACACACACACACACATGTGCGTGCACACACACATACATCTATCACTTGACCTTTATAATAACCAAAGTTAACATTGATTGAAGTTATTTCAGGACTAGAAGCCTGGTGCATGAAATTCATGCACAGGTAAGGTCCCTAGGCCTGGCTGGTGATTAAGGCTGATTGGATCCTTCCAGCTGCCAGCCCTGGGCCTCTCTTCCCTAGCTGCTGGCTGCCAGGGAAGGTATTCCTTCATTCTATGCTGCCCACTAGTGGTCAGTGCACATCATAGCAAGTGATCGAAATCCCAGTCTTCCGGTCAAACTCCTAAGGGACAGTTTGCATATTAGCCTTTTATATATATAGATAAGACAAATTCTCCTAACCTGTACTTTATTCATAATACAGTTATTGGCTAAATACTCCATAAAATGTGAAAATTTGGTAAAATTAACAGATTAAGCAACACTGTGCAATATATATTTGGCCAAATACAATATCATAAGTTTAACATTTACATACATTAATAAGCCAAAACAGTAATTAATGTAATGTTCATATGCATTAACAAGTTAAAAATGAAGTAGTAATTTCATAATTGAAGTTTATTAATATTATATGTTTAATGGGAAGAGGTTTTTTGGCTCAAATTATTTTTTACCTAATCTTAAAATCTTTGACTTTTTAAAACAGGATTTATTTTTAATTTCTGGATATAGAAATGCTTTCCAAAATTCACTACATAAGATTTGCAAAGTATGAGTTATGACAGGCAAACTAATAGCACCCATAAAATGTCCACATCCTAATTCCCAGAACCCAGGAATATGTTACTTTACCTGGCCCAAAAGGCTTTGCTGATGTGATTGAGGCTAAGGACCTTAAGATGGGAAAATTATCCTAAACAATTCTCCAGGTGGGCCCACTGTAAACACATGGGTCCTGAAAGCAGAGATTATCCTATAAACTGAATGTGTATTTCCCAAAATTCATATGTTCTAATTCTCAATGTGGTGGTGTTAGGAAAGAGAGTATTTAAAAGATGACAGGTCATGGGAATGGAGCCCTCATGTATGGGATTGGTGCCTTTACAAACTAGGCCCCAAAGAGCTTCCACCATTCTGTACTTCACATGAGGACATAGCAAAAAGACAGATGTCTCTGAACCAGGAAGCACGGCCTCACTGACACCTTGATCTCAGACTTCCCAGCCTCTAGAACAGGGAGAGATAATTTTTTATAAACCACACAGCCTACGGTATTTTGCTATAGCAGCCCGAACCGACTAAAAGAGTACCTTTCTGGTTGTGATCAGAGAGAGATGTGAAGACAGAAGGATCAGAGAAAAGCACTTGAAAAGGATTCAACCCATCACTGTTTGCTTTGAAGATGGGTAACAGAGGCATTATTAGTTTCCGAGAGCTGCTGTACAAAATACTGCAACCTGTGTAGCTTAAAATAATAAAAATGTATTGCTTCACAGTTCTGGGGCCTAGAAGTCTGAAATCCAGGTGTCAGTGGGGCCATGCTCCCTTTGAAATCTGTAGAGAAGGACCCTTTCCTTGCTTCTTCCTGGCATCTGGTGGTTTTCCAGGCATCCTGGACATTCCTTAGTTTGCAGCTGCAGCACTCAATTTCTGCCTCCTTCATCATAGGGCTTTCGCCGCACCTGTGTTATCTCTGTGTTCCTTCTCCTCTTCTTACAAAGGCACCAATAGTAATGGATTAAAGGACCATTCTCCTCCAGTATGACCTCATTCTAAATTACACCTACAGTCATGTGTGACTTAATGATGCAAACACGTTTTGAGAAATGTGTCCCCAGGCGATTTCATCATTATGCAAACATCATTATGCACTTACACGAACCTATACGGCAAGCCCAGTACGGTAACTGTATGGGCTGAACTTTCATCAGGCTGGCAGTGCAGTAGGTCTGTTTGCACCAGCACTGTCACAAACATGTGTAAGCCCTGACAGCTGGCTTTTCTTTTTGTAATGGTGGTGCCCCATTAAGCTTTGAATGTTTTGACTGCGGAGGCATCCACTTCAAAGCCTGCTATCTGGAACAAGCACAAAGCCAGCAGCAGGGCTAGGTAAAGAGCTAGACTCCTCTCCACCGAGGCCCCTTTGCTTTGGAGATCTTGGTTGAGTTTGATCCTTTGGGCTGTTTTTATCTCTTCCCATTCTTCAAATTCCCGCTCTTACGTTTTAAACTCATCATTCAAGAGTGGTCCCACAAAACCCTAGACTTCTACCCTGGACCCCAATTAAAAGTAGGACCCTAGACCCCTGCGCCCCAGAGTGGAATCTTTCCCCTTCTCTCTCTCTCCCCCGGACTTGACCTCGCTGTCTGCCCCGACATAGTTTGTACACTCCAGCCGGGGCCTGTAAGTGTAAGCCCTTTTTCTTCAAAGTTCCCTAATGTTTATCGCTGGAAGGGTGAGTCCATTTCTAACTTTGGTTACAACGGGGAGACAGCCATGGGAAGCCCACGGGGCCACGTGCGTGCTGCCAGCCATCTGCAGGCCATAACACTACCATCCAGAGCAGTGGTTCCCAACCTTCCTAAGGCCACGGCCCTTGCATACAGTTCCTCATGTGGTGGTGACCCCAACCATGAAATTTTGCGACTGTTATGCATCGTGATGTAAATATCTGCATTTTCCGATGGTCTTAGGAGACCCCTGTGAAAGGGTCGATGGAGCCCCAAAGGGGTCGCGACCCACAGGTTGAGAACCGCTGATCCAGAGGCTGGGCGGTCGACTCGCCTTTTCCTGATGTCTGGGACATTACTACATGCCCACGGGCACGCCTACGTTTTACACTATGGCGTTAGCACGCTACAAAGTCAAGATAGCTGCGACGTCACCACAGGTACAACATTCGCTCGTCCCCAGCAGATAGGGCATGCTGAGCTCAGTTTTCACCTTACTCGCTTGTCGTCCTCAGGGCCGTTCCCCAGAGTGTTGTTCTGTGGAGCATGACTGTATTTCCAAGTAAGGTTGCCTTCAGGGGTACCAGGAAGGAGGGCTGCAACGTATCTTTTCGGAGGGTGCCTTTCCACCCACCCAGGACCATGCGCCAAGAAATGAGGGTGCCCCCTAGAAGCTGGAAAAGGTAAGGGCACAGTTCTCCCCTATCACTTCCTTCCAGAAAAGACCACAGCCCCGCCAACGCCTTCATCTAGCCCAGTGATACCTGTGTCAGACTTCTGACCCCTCTGAACTATGGAATGGTCACTCTCTGTTGTTGAAGCCACTACGTTTGTAGTCATTAGTTACAGCAGCATTAGCACAGCAAGAGATAAGTACTCGGAATCTTCTAACTAATCTTGATAAGGGAAATAGAATATTTTCAGCAAATAGCGCTGGAATAACTTGTGGACAAAAAAAAAGGGTCCACATACGAAGCCAAACAAGCTCAAGCGAGGCCTGTATGGCAACCTTATAAACTGAGAGACCAAAAGTAACCACACCAGATGGTCTGAAATTAAAACTTCCTGACTGAAAGCAGGCCACGGCAGGCAGTCATGTCCTAGGCTGGTATCTTCTCTGACAAAAGTCAATCTTTACCTTAAGGGAGCCTGTCTGTTGTCTTTTTGCATCTAAAATAACATACTTTTGGAATATCAGGGTAAATTTCCTCTGTTTTTCCAGATGCCTCTGGGCACAACCATGAGCACCAGAGCAGAGACCACAAATCCCCTCATTGTTATTGTTATCGTGCTAATTGTTGACTGTTAATTATGAGATCCCCATAAATGTAAAAGAAGCTTTAGTTTTACCCAATCCCAGAGATTTCCCAGTTTTGCTTTCTCCCATCTTCCTAATCTCTCATCAATGAATTTTATGTAACCCACTTACAACTTCTCTTTTTATTGTAATACCTAAAATAAGGTGCAAGCCTAGCTTGCATGGCTCAGTGGTTAAGAATCAACCGATGAACCAGTAAGTCAGGCTTTGATTCTAGGTCAGGGTACATGCCCAGGATTGCAGGCTTATTCCCCAGTTGGGGATTAGCAGGGGCAGCCAATCAATGATTCTCTCTCATCGATGTTTCTTTCTCTCTCCCTCTCTCTCTCTCCTTTTCTCTTTCTCCTTCTCTTCCACTTTCCCTGAAAATCAATGGAAAAATATACTCAGGTGAGATTAAAAAAAAAAAAGAAGAATCATAGTTCTAAATGTAAAAGCTAAAATGATAAAGCAAAATCATAAAAGGAATAAATAATAAATCTTAGACTTGGCTGAAATGTATAATCTCTGCTCAGCAAAAGACATCATTAGGAAAATGAATAGAAATAGCACAACCTGGGAGAAAATAGTTACAAGCATATAGCTCAGAGGAACTTGTGCTCAAGATATATAAAGAACTGCTATATCTCAATAATAAGATAACCCAGTATTTTAAAGTGATCAAAATATTTGAACAGATACTTCACAAATGAAAACTGCAAATGAAAATTAAGCACATGAAAGAGTATTTGACATAATTTGTCATAGTTGAAATAGAAATTAAAACTATGTGCCAGAGGGGAGGGGAGATGGGCTGGTGAAAAAGGTAGAGGGATTAAGAAATCCAAATTGGTAGTAACAAAATATTCCTGGGGATGTAAAATACAGCCTGGGGAATATAGTCAGTAATATGGTAGTAACTATGTATGAGTACTTGAAATACAGGGACACTTTGTAAAGTACACCTGAAACTAATACAAAATAATATTAACTATAAACGGTAGTTGAAAAATAAAAAAAATTTTAAAAGAAAATTAAAACCATAATATAATGTAATTATAGACCCACCTGAGTGGCTAAAATTTAAACTACAGACAACACTAAATGTTAGCAAGGATATAGAACAAAGAGACTCATATCTTACTAGATGGAATGTAAAATGTTACAGTCACACTGGAAAATGCCTAACACTTTCTTATAAAACTACACACACACACACACACACACACACACACACACACACACACACTAGTAGCCCTGTACACGAATCCGTGCACCAGTAGCTCTCTGCCACCCTCCTGTAGCTCTCCCGCTGCCCCGCCCTCCAGTTCCCCACACACCTCCCTCATAGCTTGCTGCCCTGCCCCCTCCTCAGCTCCCCATCTCCTGCTTGCTTGCTGGCCTGCCTGCTCCTGTAGCTTTACACACCCGCTTGTAGTTCTCTGCCCCATCCTCCCGTTTGATCCGGTTGTTATGTAGTCAGTTGTAATAGATAATTAGCATATTCCTCTCTTATTTTATAGTGTACCTATCTTGTGATCCAGCAATTCCACTATTTACCTAAGGCAAATGCAAACATATATCTATAAAAAGATATACAAGAATTTTCATTGCAGCTGTATTTGTAACAGCCCTAAACTAGAAAAATGCCAAGTGTCCAACATTAAAAGAATGGATTAACAATGGAATGTTATTCAGCAATAAAAATGAACAAACTAATAAACAAGAAAATGTATGAGTCTCAAAAATATTATACTGAATGAAAGGACCTTTCATAAGAGTATTAACAGATTGATTCCATTTCTAGAAATTCCAGAAAAAGCAAAACTAATCTTTTAGTGGGGAAAGAATGAATATTGGTTATCTGGGACTCCTTAATGCATCACTTTGGCTTCTGTGAAGTGAGCAGACAGTAGTGGACAAGGGTAGAAGTTGGGAAGGAAGTGGGAGGCTATTGCAAGTGGTGACAGTGGTTTTAGCCATGGCATTGGCAATAGAAGGGTTGCTCTGACTCAAACCCTGCCATTTTTTTAATAAGGTGACTTAAAAAAAACAACATTTATTCTAGTTATGTAGGAAAAGAGGTCTTTTCACCAGCCCCTATGACCATACAAGCCAATTGAGTAACTGGACAGCAGGTCTCAACAACACAGTAGCTCTCCTGGAATTTGGTTTGGTGGTTGGACATAAGGAGAGATAGCAAAGAAACCCTCAAAGAAATCTGATCATGATAGATCACTTTCCAGTTGCTAAGGACATCAGTGTTCACTTTACTATTGGATCTGTTTCATTCTCCAGCTGCTTGGGGGAAGAAGGAAACCACACAAAAAGATCATGTTTCTTCCTAAATCCACCAGCTCTAGAGTTTTTCCTTCTTTCCAGTGGATGAGTTTCAAAGTCCATCAAATCACAGATGAAACTAAAATAGAATTTTCCCATGATGTACATTGAAGCAATTTTTGTGGTTTGTCACTCTTACAAGCTGTAACTTCCTCTTTTCATTGAAGGAAGATGGAATAAGTCTTTGGAGAGAGTGGTAGCCAGACCCAGATGGGAAGATATTAATTCCCTCAGATATCTGATAACTAACTTTGAGTTCATTTGAAGCTGTGAAGTACTATAGAAATTCACAGAAAGCTAAGGGCAAAGTTCTTTACAACAAAGCATCCCAGATACTGAGGTAAAAAGTATATTGTAAATTATATTAAGGTTTAATAACAGTATTAAAGATAGTTTTGCAATGTATATAAAATATAGCAGGATAACATAAATAGGAAGTAAATTGAAGTGCAGAAAAGCATAGGTCATATAAAAAAAGCCAGGAGTGAATTGAAGCTAATAAAAAATTTGTACATTCAATTTTTTATACTTTGTCTGAACCACAGATTTGGCATGTGGTATATTTTAAATGGCCGTAAATTCTTTGTTGCTCTTCCCATCAAGAGAAGCTTAATGGGCTGCTTTGTGATTTGCTTTGATCAATAGAATGCAATGGATATGACATTGTGCAACTTCTGAAGCTATTCCTCAAAATATCTTACAGCTTCTGCTTGCTCCCTATTAGAATTCAGCCTCCATGTGAAGAGCCATGAGCTAGGCTGCTGGAGACACTTGGCCCAGCCAACAGCCAATGAATGCTCATTGAGCCAGTAGATCACTACAGCCACATTAAAAAAAACAAAAAAAAACAACAATAGGTAAGAAAAACCACCTGAGTCCAGTCCAAATTGTTGACCCACTAAACCAGTTGGCAAACTCATTAGTCAACAGAGTGGCAAACCGCGGCTCACAGGGAACTGCACTAAACCAATAGTATATACAATGTTTGTTGTTTAAAACATTAACTTTGCGAGGATTTATTATATAGCAAAGATTTCTCTGAACATTCTCCCTGTGCAACAGGAAGTAGCACTAAGCTTTTACTAGCCAACACAAATAGCAAAATCTAGTCATTTACACAATCCAGCGTCCAGATGATTAGCAAAGATATTGTTGAAGAGAATCCAACTAGGTATGATTTCTTGTGCTCCTCAGGATAAATCTGACAGTCTGGATGAGTAAACTTATTTATAAATCCTGGTGCTTATTCTGTTTCTCATGTGTCTTTGAAATGTCTATGTCTCAAATATGGAACAGCATATTTCTATTGCATATCATGTGCAAATGGAGCAGGTAGAACTGGATGAGGCCTCTGAGACCATCCATCCAGTCTAATCTGTTCAAAGGTTACCTTATGAGAAATCTTTCTTGATGACCCTTTACTTTAACATTGCAAGTATTCATACCTGCCCTAGCATTACCTGTTTTCTTAATCTGGTTTAGAGTTCTTCTCTGTACCTATAACCATTTGATATCCTGTATATTTGTTATCTGTATCCTCACTCTAAAATGTATGTCCATGAGGGCACCGATCTTATCTGGTTTATGCTGCATCAACATGACCTAGAACAGTGCCTTGTATATAGTAGGCAATTAAAGATTTCTTAAATGAATAAATAAAAGAAGATTGAAGATAAAATGCAGCATAAATAGGTACTAAGACCTTTTGTATCCAGTTTACCATATTCTCTATATGTACTATTGGGTCTTTCTTGCTTTCTTCATTCACTGAAAAATATTTACTGTATTAAAAACCTACACTATGCAGACATTACTTAAGTCCTGAGCTTTCAGCAAGGAAAAAATGTCTACGGTTCCAGTGTTGTATAACATATGCTAGAGAGGAGACAAAAAATGAAGACAAAAACGTGAGCTAGTGACAAGGACTATGAAGGCAGAAACTGAGTTTACCCTTATGTAATGACCCTTATGGAGAATGTCTGGGCAGGGTTAAGGAGTTGAGACCTGAATGACAAGTCAGCCATGCAAGTATCTGGTGAAAGAAATTCCAGTAGGTAGAATGGTGAGTGCTAAGGACTCAAGAAGGATTGAATTTGTAATGTTCATTGGAACAAGAGGATAATACAGTGGAATTCAGAGAAAAGACAAGAAGAGAGGGGGTACTATAGAGATGGGGAATGTGAAGGAAGTTGAGGCCTATACAAAGGCACTGAATTTTGTGAATGAATCTTATCTTTAATGAAATAAGAAACCATTATCATGCTTTAAGCAGGAAATGAAATGATCTGATCTCCTCTCTAGCTAGCTTCTCTGTGAACTTTCCATGGAGAGCCAAGGACAAAAGTTGAACCAGAGAGGAGGTCATTGTAGTAATCCAGGGAGGTATAATGGAGGTGGTGGAAAGGAGTTGCTTCTGGTATATCTGGATTTGTTGATGAGATAGGTATAGAATATTAAAGGGAAAATGAAGGAGTAAAAGATGACATTCCTGAATGGTGACTGAGCCTGCCAAACACTGCCTCTGCTGTCCTCTGCTGGACCAGGACATACTTTACCTGTGAGAACATTTCTTCATTATCATTTAACCAATGGTATTATGAAAATACTAGGTAATTTCATTGTGTCCCTTTTTAGTTGCTCTGGTAGGAGCTCCAGAAAGGGTAAAGGGTATTTGCAATGAACTTTTTAAAACTACCATATGTTTCTTCGAAGCTAGAGATTTGAATTATCCCTTCCACCAGATTGCTATGAGTCCCATTAAAATATGTTTCCCCACCAGGAAGCTGTTGCCCTCAAGTACAGCCTGGTTTAGTATCAAAAGTATCCAGAAAATGGACAGAAAAAAGTATTTTTCTCCTAACTGCCATATCCAATGAGGATTCTTAATATGTGGAAGCCACATGGGCTTTATTGAGCAAAGAAAATGTAATCCAGCTCTGGCCAGGTGGCTCAGTTGGTTGGAGTGTCATCCTGTACACCAAAAAGTTTCAAGTTCAATTCTCGGTCAAGGCACATATGGGAGGCAACTGGTCGATGTTTCCTGCCCTTCCTCCCTCCCTCCTTCCCTCTCTAAAACTCAATTTTCAAAAAAAGATGTCATCCAAAACCAAGATTTCCCAAAGGACCACTTTGCTTTCACAATTCTCCCCAGCCCTACACATCCATTTCACAAACAGAACCGAGCTCGTGGAAACAATGTGCCACAACTCATCCCAATTTCTCATACCCTATGAATATGTCCAAGAAGAAAAAAGGACATTTGAGAAATTTGGATTAGTAAAACATCACCACCATGTGGTTATCCTCTCATAAAAGAAAAAAAAAGGCAAATAGGAAGATCTGGCAGCATGAAAATAAGGAATAGAAAATAATACTGGTAACTTTAGAAAAAAAGAACATGCATCCGAAAGCAATAAATATCCTGTTAGCAATTAGTAAATATCTGGATAATCTTTTTTGTCTCTTCTCTAATCCTGGTTCTTAAAGCAGCAGCAAAATGGATTCTTCCTCCCACCTGCTCCTAAATAAAGAGGCATTTCTTCCAAAAGTGGTGGTAAGAAAGTCAGCCTGGCTCTAATAATCATGATCAGATCTGCCACAAGAATGGTTCAAAAAAACAGATATTTAAAAATGGAAATGCTGAGTAGAATAACCACAACCCCAGAACTCAGCTTGCAGATGTAACACTCCCTACACACATGCTTTAAGCACAGACCCAGCACTTTGTATGCCAGCAGCACTACACTTGAGCAGTTAACCCAAACAATCCCCCATTAAAAGGGTACTGATGGGAATAGAGGTGAAAATGTATGGAAAACCATAGCAAGAGCCCTCTAGCCTGAAAGACAAGAGTCTAAAAATAAAACCTCACCTATCAAAATGAAGGATGAGACACAGATAAGAAAATAACAAGAAACAGATGACAAAGTTATTTTCCATTGTGATGGTGCCTTTTTTAAAGTGTTCTGAAAAGATTTTTACAGCAGGCTCTAAACACTTCTCTCTGTATTCTACCTGTGCAAAAGGAAGTAGAAATCATTTGTCAAACTCTGAGAGAAACTCTTGTTGCCTTATGTGTTGTAGAAGACTCAGGCAATCTGACTACATTCTGAGCACACAGGAAGGATTCCCCCAAATGTATGGGAAGGCACTTTGCGGGATGGCCAAAGGGAGGCCCTTCTACAAAAGTCTGGTTAGAGATCCGATTTGGAAAGTATGGCCCTTTATAAAAGCGGAACACCTGCCACAGAATTCTTGAGTAGTTTTATGGTTTTCTTCCCCTCCCTCTCCCCCAGAGTTAACAATTAAAAGACTGGTATACAATGATATTAACTCCTTAGCTTCAAGAAGTCACTGTATGACTAAAATAAAATATAGATCCTCTTTTTTTAGCCCATCACAAGGTCTAAAAGAATTTTCTCTTAAAGGAAGGTGAGTTTTAAGTACCTATCTTAGTCCATTTGGGTTGTTTTTAAAAATATCATAGACTTATAAACAACAGAAAGCCATTTCTCATAGATCTGGAGGCTGGGCAGTTCAATATCAAGGCACCACCAGCAAAGAGCTCACTTCCTGAGTCATAGATGTCTTGTCACTGTGTTCTCACATGGTGAGGCCTAGTAATCCAATTCATGGGGGCTCTGTGCTTATGATCTAGTCACCTCTCAGAGGCCCCGCCTCCAAATGCCATCACATTAGGGATTATGTTTCAGCATATGAATTTTAGGTAGACACAAATATTCAGTCTCTAAGTGCCTTTGGAGGTGGAAGAGTATTTCATCATTTCTAAATATGAAAACTGCTTTTGAAATGGTTTACTTAAATTTAGGGGAGAAATTGATTTAAATTTGTGGATTTCATATAGGTAAATTCTGGGCATTCTAGGAAAAAATGAGTTCTAAATGGACTTCATCACTGAGTAAAGAAGTTCCTAGCAACTGGAGATAAAGAGAGCATTCTTATTCCACATCTAGATTAACCTCAGGCAGAGTAACACAGTGCAAAGACAGTGGGCTTCAGAATTAGATAAGGATTCCAGGCCCAGCTCAAACATGTGTTAGCTCCAGAACTCAACAAACCACTTCAGTTCAGTGAAAGTAAGGATTACTGTTTACCTACCCAAAATTGCCAGTAGGGTTAAAGGAAATAAGGCATTTAGAACTCTAAGCACAGAGTGAGGTGCTCATTCCCATCTGCATTCCATACTCGATACCAACTTTCCTGTGAAAATTAACACTCTCCTATGTTCAGATCAGGACTCAAATGACTGATTGCCTCCCCCTCTTCTCTCCATATGGTTAAAGTCTAGATTAGAAGATGTGGAAAAAATTCTTTTGTTGTGACCTCCAACTATCTTTATTATTGAATGTCAAAATAAATTTTTGCCATAATTTGGCTGATTTTTTTTCCCAACATGTCAGTCATCAGATAGCTGCTAAACAGCATGTAATCCCTGCCAACCCAGAAATTTCAGCTCCCTTTTCTAGTCACATCAGCCTCTCCCTACCTAAACCTTCCAGAAAATGTAAAGTTCTTCAGGACATGCCCAAAATATACTTTGATCAAAGGAGAGCAAAGTATGAGTCTTGGGAGCCTGTGGATTTTACCCTGATCCAGGATGGGTTTGAGCTTCCTTCTCCAAAAGCTCATTTTCAGTAACTTTTCAGGTTTATGGATTATTTTTCCTCTTGTCATTGTTGGTACAGAAATAAAAAAGCGGGGGCACGTGCAATAGGAAGTAAAGTACCATAATTGGCTTAGAAAGTGAGGTATCTGAATGAAGACAGCCAGGAAAGAGCATTGGAATTTACATAGGAGCTGGAGCCAGAAAATTCTCTTGGTTAAAGAGAGAGAAAAAGAGAGAGGGGGAGAGAGAGGTAAGAGAGAGAGGAGAGACCTTACCTAAGTTGAGGTTAACTTTTAAAAGCATGTTTTATATAATATTTGTGACTAACTCATCGATATTGAAAACCATGCTAATGTGTTTTTTGGGGAGTGGAGAAAGTATTTACCGTATGGCTCCAGCAATAAACTGTGGGACAGAGAGGTCAGTGGCAGGGGGAAGGGGGAAGAAAAGAAGGGAAACATAAGTAATACTTTCAACAATAAAGAAGTTAAATTAAAAAAATAACAACTGTGGGACAATGTGAGGTTTAAATGGTTAACATATCCGAGGTTTTCTTGCATTATTTAATAGTGCCCACAAGCTGGCCCTGCCTGTGAGATGCTTGCATCTCCATCTGTATATCACATTCATTGTGGTATGTGGGATGCTGCCCCAGTGCAAGCCAAGGAGACCACCATGCAAGAGTCGGAACACCCATTTTTGGTAGCATTAGTCACCCTTTAGCTTTTACCAAGCTGTGTTTAAGCCAGGACTGGTTGAGGAAGTTTTAGGGACTATTCTTTGTTCCTGGGAAAGTTTAATTTGTTGATTAAGTGGGATTGGAACAAGGCCAACTACAACAGATGCTTTAGCAAAGAGGGACAGTAAAACAAATGGTTGCTCAAATGTGTAGTGTCTGCAGAGAATCTGAGTTAGAATTACTGGTGTTTAATGACCTAATCCCAGCAAGGTCAGCCAATAGCACAGTTTAGAAAGAATCAAATCTCAATTCCTTGCTGCAAATGAAGCATAATTAAGATGAAACAGAGGTCCTGCATATGTTCATCGTCCCTGGGTTGGCATTGATATCCCTAATAAGTGTTCACAGGAGATTTTAAAAATTATATATATTAATTTTTAAACATTAATTACCTATACTTTTTAAATTTTAACTTTGCTGCAATGAATTAGGTAGGGCCAGAGAAGGTAGAATGAACATTAGGGTTTCAGAAGGATATGATCCTACTTAGAGCAGAAATTTGCATTGCTGCATACCCCCAAGATCATATATCATAAAGCTGCAAACCTGGGTCCTACAATCAAGGGCCCAAAATGCCATTAAGAGTTAGTGATTTTTTCCAGGGGAAGTGAACCATTCCGTAACTAGCCACGGCTTGTGAAGACAGTGAATCAGCCCCATCAAAGGAGATCTACGTGTTTTTTGGCAGGTTTAACTGTGTTTGTCCATCATCACAGCCAGGCTGGGGGTATGTATATATTATAGAGATGAGAGAACCACCAATGGTAAATGTGTCATTTCTAAGGATTAGTATAAATCAGCCTAAAAGTATGTATGTGGGTGTGCTGTGGGCCCATGGGTACCCGTCCCCACATCCTTGTTCCTTTTACACACATACACACACACACACACACACACACACACACACACACTCACAAACATGGTAGTATGGACCAAGTACTAAATTGTACTGAATTAGCAATCACTAAGCATTTTTATTCTGATTTTCCTATTATGGCTGTGTGACCCAAGGAAGAAACATTTTGTTTCAGTTCATTTGTGGAATAAAAGTGTTGTATTTAGATCCTTCCTGTGGCCCCTCCCACCTTGACCTGATTTTATAAGTCTATTTCTTGTCCTGACTTATTTTTTTTTTTTACCATAAATACACTAGTTAACTCAAAGGCTTACAAGTTCTTGGAGCTTCCTTCACTAGCGTGGATATGGTACTATCCATCAGAGTGAACTTGGAAGAAAGTTTTAAATATATACAGTGCTACAATCTCTTACAATTTTTTCTCAAGTGACTATGGTCTGAGGTGAAAATCTTAGAGGACACACAGGTTTGATCTAAGCCTGGGTTCTTTTTCTATCACAGTTCCCTAGAGTAAACACTTGACTTTCCTGTCCATAGCAATGGACCCTAAGCCACTGGGCCTGCACTTGAGGCCTTCCCACCTCTTTTAGCTTAATTCCCTCTCCCAGAAAAGTAGTTTCTTTCTCCCTTCCAGGAACCAGGGTCCTGAAAGGCTACAGCATTGCTATCTCCACCCTCCTGAAACCTTCTACCCTCCTGAAACCTTCTACCCTCCTGAAACCTGCCTTCTTTCTCAGCCCATCCCCATTCTCCAAATCTACCTCATTCTTCAGAGTTACCACTGCCACCAGGCCAAAGTAGGGCACTAAAAAGTTTATCTGTCCTCTTAGCTTTTTTCTAAGGGCATTTAATAGTGGGCATTTGCACATACCGTTGGCTACAGGACAGAGGAAGCAGTCTTTTTTTTCTTATTGCTGAAGATTCAGCAATTTCTCTCTACCTTCCCACCACCTCTCCTGAGTCTCCCACCTGTATATAACACTGTCGTTTTGAAGTTAAAAAGCAGCAAGTTTCTCTACTTGAATTTCTGGACTCATTCCACCTACAGGTTTTACACTCAGCACTGAAGCCTGTTAAAGCTGTTGGTAATCTCAGTAAGTTGGGAGATCTGTCAAAGCTGTGTGTCATAGAGCAACTGTTGGCCTGGGACCAGAGGGAAGGTCAGGCTGACAATGGATGGAGCTAAATCCCCTGCCTGTAGCTGCCTCTGCTAATGCTTCCTTCACTCACCTTGCCAGGAAGCCTCAGGGTTTCCAAAAGGCCCATGTGTGTCTGTGGCACATTATCTGGAGAGGCCATGGAGATGCCAAATTGAATAAAGACTGTTGAATTTTTAAAATAAGTAAAACTGAAATACTGTAAGGTTGCCAGTCAAGTTTCTGGTGGGAAAAAGGAGCCAGAACCCAAAGGTATTCTGTGGTTGGACCTTGATCCACCGTGAAGGTTGCTGATTGGTGTTGTCACTGGACTACATGGCATTCCTTTTTCTCTGAGACTTATCTGTTTCCTTCTGGTGGCACAGATTTGATTTAGAGTCCAGGGTACAGCACGCAGCCTTTCCCCATGGGCTGATGCCACTGTACAAATCCATACACTCCAAGTGACTTGGCAAGTGTTCTGTTCATTCAGTTTCCTTCTTGGACAGAACAAGAAAGGTCCCTATCTGTTGCAATCAAGCATATTTTTTATGGAATTACAATTAAAAGATGCATTTATGGGAAACAGTACTGGGACTTTATAACATTAACATTCTTTTTGTTCTTCGCTTCATAAAATGAGACTTCAAAGCCACAGTATGTCATGTTGTGGATGAAAAGGGGCTGTGTTCAGTAAGGGAATTTCGTTATTAACATCACCATGGTTAACCTGAGTGCCAAGATTAACAAACCAGCCTAACCCTCTGGCAATTCATTGTCATTTAATATATATTTAGAGCCCACCCTGTGTGAAGCAATGGAGAGAACACACATGTGGCCCCTTCCCAATCAGACTTTACAGCCCAAAGAGGCAAGGCCCACATCTGGCATATCCTTTCCATAAAAATATTAAAATGCCACACAGGCATGGACCAATCATTTTAGGGTCCTATAAAACCTTATGTTTGATAGGTGTAACTTCTCTCTGTCCCTTTCTATTCCACACTGAAACACTTTATGGCTATTTTTAAAAATAACAGTATTCTTCTTTCCCTTTCTCTGACATTCAATTTTCTGCTAACCTTCCTCCCCCGCACCAAAAAAAAAAAAGCTTTTCATTTTGCTAGGAATAGAGTTGAGAAATGTATGTGATCTGCTCTCAAAATGCTCAGACTAGAGGGGAGACAAAGCAATAAGGGCAGAGGTGGGGGCAGATAAGGATGTAATGAGGGTGTTCATGCCCCAGGTCATAAAAGAGCAGCTCAAGAGTTTGGATCTAGTAGAGAAAGAGGATGTTGTGTATGGAAGGTCGGAGACAGTGAATTTTAAAGGCCAAGGAGGAAAATGGTCAAGTTTGTCATTCAGAGAGATAAACCTGATGGCTGGGTAGTGAACAGATTAGAAGGGAGATGGGGGATTGAAACTGTTGATACAGCCAAGGCTGAGATGGGGAAGGATGAACTTGGATGCAGCAGGTATCCAAGTCATTCCAAGTGCTACCCAGGCAGTTCTTTAATATTCATATGTCCTTTTCCCTCAAACTGCAGGCATGTCCAGCCTAAGAACATGCCTGCAGTGGTGAACTGGTTCTGCTTTCATAGTCACCCTCTCCCATCTCATGAAAGCAAGTAAAGCAGTCAGAGTTTTACTATAGTATACTATCCTGGGTTGGAAATATTTGGGGTAGAGAGGAAGAAGATGCAAACAAAGGGACAAGTCAAAACATAAACATCCATCTCATTAGGCGATAACATTTCCAAAAAATCATTACTTTTTATGTAAATGCCTTTTATGTAAATGTATATTTATTACCAAAATTTATAGTATATTTCTGCTAATTTGGTCCTTTATGAACTATTATGAATGGCAGAAATAACTCTAACCAGCATCTTAAAATCACATATACACAATTTTGAAAATTTTAATTTTCAATTTATATAAACTGTGAAAAGCATAATGATTTCAATAACAGACTTTCAAATGTAAAAATACATTACATTAGGATAAAATTTTTGGAGACTGTAAATAGAATACAAATTTAAGGGGAAAATGCAATGGTGTAAAATCTTCAATTAAGAAGATTCATGCCGAGACCAGTTTGGCTCAGTGGATAGAGCGTCGGCCTGCAGACTGAAAGGTCCCAAGTTCGATTCCGATCAGGGGCATGTACCTTGCTTGCGGGCACAACTCCAGTAGGAGGCATTCAGGAGGCGCTGATCGATGTCTCTCTCTCATCGATGTTTCTGACTTTCTATCCCTCTCCCTTCCTCTCTGTAAAAAATCAATAAAAATATCTTTAAAAAAAAAAGAAGATGTAGTTCATATATATGTATATTTTTTAATTTGCATATAGTAAAATTTCCTCTTATAGTTTACCATTCTATGGATTTTGGCAAATGATCTCATCACCACAATCAAGATGTAGAACAGCTACATCACCCCCAAATCCTGATATGCTTCTTTGTAGTCTATCTTTCCTCCAGTCCCAACCATTGGTACCCACTGTAGCAATGATTGATAGTTTTATCATGATAAATTCTCCAAAATGTCATATAATGGAATCATACAACTTTCAGGGTCTGACTGTAACGATTATATTTTGCTCATCAGATAGTTCATCCTTTTTATTCTGTAATATTCCATTGTGTGGACAGATCACAGTGTGTTTTTCCATTTATCAGTAGAAGGGCATATTTCCAGTTTTCTGGTCATTATGAATGAACTCCTTAAACATATGCATACAGGCTTTTGTGTGAGCATAGGTTTTCATCTCACTTAGATAAATAGAAGTGATATTGCTGAATCACGTAGCAACTATGAGTTTAACTTTAAAAGAAACTGACAGACTTTTTGTTGTATCATTTTATATTCCCATCAGCAATGCATGAGAATTCCAGTTGCTTCACATCTTCACCAGCATTTGATCATATCAGATTTTTATTTCAGGTTTTTTAAATTTTAGCCATTCAAATGGGTGTTTAATGGTATTATAGTATAGTTTTAATTAGCATGTCCTTGATGACATTGAGCATCTTTTCATATACTTATTTGCTATCCATGTACCTTTTTTTGGTGTAGAAATATTTTATCAAAATTATATTGTTTTTTTTTGTTAATAATATAGGATTTTGAGAGATACAAGACTTTTGCCAGATATATGATTTACAAATATTTTCTCCTAGTCAATGGTTTTTCTTTTTAACCTCATTACAGTATCTTTCACATAGCAAAATTTTTATGTCTAATTTATCATTGTTTTTCTTTTATGGAATGTGCTTTTGGTGTCACATCTAAAATCACTTTACTAGCCCAAGATTACAAAAATTTTCTCTGAGAAATTTTCTAGTTTTAGGTTTTAAATTTATGTTGATAATTTTTTAAATTTTATTTATTGATTTGAGAGAGAGAAAGGGGAAGAAAAAGAGTGAGAGAGAGATTTATTGTTTGACTTACTTATAGATTCATTGGTTGCTTCTTGTATGTGTTGCGACCACATATCAAATCCACTACTTTGGCATATCATATCAGGATGATGCTCTAACCAAGTGAGCTACCTAGCTAGGGCAGGTCTTTAGTAATTTTTAGTTAATACCTGTGTAAAATTTGATGTATGGAATGAGTTTCAAATTTTTTCATGTAGACATCCATTTGTACCAATGCCATTTGTTGATACATATTTTTAAATGAAATTGAGTCTCAATCATTAGTACTTAGATTTTATTGAATAGATTTTAAAGAATAACAATAAATAATAAAATCTTTCCTTTAGAATAGTGAGTATTCATAAAATGCTGGATTAGATCCTTTGCAGACACTTGAAATTATGATGAAACATTGATAGGATATAGGTGTTATATAGTTTTAAAAATTTATTTTAGGAGAGACTTGAGGGGGAGGAAATGTCAAAAACCACTCTTAAATATCAGTGGAAGAAATAAACAGGAAGAAAAGGATTTACTGAGGAGTGTTCCAACTCTGAAGGCTAATAGTCTAGCACCAGCAGAGAGGAAGGTTGGGAAGAAAAAAATAAAAAATGACAACATAGTTTCTAATTTAAGGGGACATTGTTTAGGTGTTATTGGTACCAATCAAGCTCAGAAATATCTGAGGAAGACCAGACTGGAGTGGAAGACAGGACCCGAACTCAGTGTGAGACATGTTTTATTTGGGGTGCCTGTGGATAAAGTAAAAAGTAGTTATTTTATGAGGTTTAAGTTTGTATTGTTTTGTTCTGAATTGGTTGGAGATTTTCCTTTCCTCTCTATCTCTTTTCCTCTTCTCCTTCTCCTCCTCTCCTTCCCCCTCCCTCTCTTCTTTCTTTCACCTTCCTCCAATCATCCACCTCCTTCTTCTTTTTTCTCTTTCCTAACCCTCCCTCACTCCCATTTTCTCCTTCTCCTCCCTCACCTTCCCCCTTTCACCTCCCCTCTGTGTCTCTCCACTGGATTCCTATTGATATCTATGCTCTGTAATGTGTGTGTATGTGATTGTAAGTTACTCCATGTTGGATTATTTCTGCATATACAACTGATGTTTGACTCAGACTAGTAGAAGAGAAATCTGTGTGGTGTAATGGAAAAGCAAAGTTGGGAAACATGCAAGCTTGGAGTATGAATCCCACCTCCGCTGCCATTATCTGTGTGACCTTTGGCCTCTCTTTTTCATGTGTAAAAGGGTGGTAATAATATCTACTTGAAACAGGATATTAAGTGGGATGTTTTCTCTCTTGGAACTGCAACCAAAGACAAAGGGCAACAAGTACCCATACATACATTCTAAGGTAGGTAGATCCAGACTCATTTGTTTATGCCAAGTTATTAAATCAGAAGGACTATGCAGATGCTAAAGTATAATTTTCAAAAAGTTGTAAAATAAAAAATATATAAGATTACACATATACAAATATAAGATTGTCCACAGAAACTTACCACCAAAACCCTAGGAGAGAGAGAGAAGAGCTGTGGAGTGTACCTAAGGCTGTGCCAAACAGAGAGCAGTTCACCAGATTCCCAGTGACATCAGTAGTCCTCTTAATCACAGTCCTCTTATCATTACCCTCTACCAGCTCTCAACCTGGCCTCATGGGCCTCTCTTCTTGTATCCAGGGATTCCTGGCCTCAATCTGTCAGGTCCGTGCAGGTTACTCTGTGCCCACCTTATCTGACAGCCATGGCCCCCAGAGTTGCAGGCTCTCTCTTTCTGTTCTCGTCTATGCTCTAACCAAAGGGCCTTGGACACTTTTGGGTGGTCTCTCCCAGCACTTTGAAGAATGAAGCTGGACTTGCTGGAGTTTCCATGAGCTTACCCTAGGTCTGCTGGCCTCACAGAGCACACATTGGACATGGAATTGCTTCCCAAGGCTGCACTCTGGGAATGAAGGCATAGGGTCACCAGGCTATTGGAGATATTATTTCCTCCCTAGATTTGACCCAGGAAGTATAAGGACATAGGTTGAGTCCTCCCTCCCCTTCAAGCATCACTAGGCAAAGTCAATTAAAAATGTTTTTTTCTTTCTTTTTTTAATATCCCCTTCCCCAGCCTGTAAAGCACCTTTATCTAGTGGAGGTGAGCATTAGGTGTAGCTGATTGTCTCCAGGTCGTAAAATACCCAAACCCAAGGTATTTTGAAATTATGAGCTCGTACTGTTAACTTTGTTCTCCAGCTTTCTTCCTGGTACCCCTCCCCAACCTGAGGGACAATGCCAGGCTCTGGTCTCAGCCCAACTGGCAAGGACATAGTGGTGGAAAGAGGTGGGGAACTCCAGTTAATAATTCACATCCTCCCACTACATTTGTTTTATATAATGTATATTTTAGGTGTGATCTGCAGTATTCCAGCTTTCATTAAGACCTGACTGGCCCAGGGTTTGATTGCATCTGGCCCTGAGTCATTTTCCAGCCGTGGGTCTCTGGGCATAAGCTCATCTGAGCACATTAAGGCTGGCTCAGAAGACCACGGGCACAGGCCACAAACCCCTGGCCTGAGGCAAGCTGCTTGGCTCCCACTGAGACTCTTCGAAACCCAGGCCTTACTGCACAGCAGGGGAGCAGGAACAGGGAGTGAGAGCAAGGCAAGGCTAGTCTCCCATGCCCTGTCCACATCAGGGCAGAAACCCTGCCAGTATCAACAGCATGGCTCCTGGCAAAACTTCTGCCAGGCCCCCTCAACACTGTGGTCACCAAAGGTCTGTGTTTTTTCTGAGATGTGGGTTTTGAAAATGACCTTCTGAGGTCTGGCACACAACTAGTTCTTGGAGGAAAGAGGACAGGGAGGTGACGCCGCTCTCCAAGGGGGTAATGAAAGCAGAGCAGGCAGTTATTACATGGGAATGGAGCTACACAGCATCAGCGAACACTGCGTTCACCTCTACGTGGCTTCAACGCAGCCCAGGACATGAAGTCAAACTGAAGAAATGTACTCCCTGAAAGGACCTGGAGACCACTGAATCCAAACATTTCATTTCACAGAGCAGCAAGCCAAAGCAAAATAGTGGTAAAAGTTTGGCCACTGTGATGCCTCCCCTTCTGTTCAATCATTTCCTTTGTGTGTTTTCCTTTTGCAGAGCGTTAAAAGACGTCATGAGTAAGGTTTGCCTTATTTTACAAAATTAACTTACTGGCCTCACGTCTGGACTAGCCTAGGTTACATTCTGCAGCCAACCTTGGAAAAGAAGCTGGCCACAACTCAAGTGGCCAGTGCCCTTGGCCAGGGTGGATTCAAAGTGCTCAGTAGCTCAACTAATAATCACCACCTGACGCAGGATGCTGGGAGGGGCCTGAGAAGATTTTTTGTTTCATAATATGTAAGGACAATCTAATTTGAGTGTCTCTTGGAAAGGTTTGCTTGTGGGCCACACTAAGGAGTAGAAATAGCAAGTGGTGTAGGGGAAAGGCTGAATCATAAGAGCAGGGATGTATGAGCAATGGTCACCTGAAGAAAAGAGAGCAAAAGCTGAGGTGAATGACAGCAGGGCAGCTCCCAGGACATCTCACTGTGGGCTCTGGGCCACTCCCTCCATTTGTAACTGAGGGCCCCTGCATGTCCCTGTCCCTCCCAACTTGAAATAGTAGTAGCATGATTTTAATTTAGGTTTTCAATGACTAAAATGTTAACTCTTATGACACTGGGGTTTTATTTTAATGACAATGCTTCTGAAAGGTGCACATACTTCTCTAATTTCTAAAATGCTGGTCTCACAGTTCAGGAATGGACATCTTTCTTCCAGCTACTTGGAGTCATCTGGCTGAGCCATGCAATGTTATCATCTTATACCCCTTCTGCTTTTTTTGAAACTTTTTGTTGACTCTTCTTTTCTTTCTTACCTGCTCCTGATCTTCTATCTCATCTGATAGCCTCTTTTCTACAGAAAGAACTGAGCTTTAAAGATGCTTTTGACCAGTTATAAAGCATCATACATTCAAAATCTGGTGCATTTAGATTGGTGGTCTAGATTCATTCAAGAGGGCCTCAGCCAGGACCTATGTTTTTGTTTTGTTTGGTTGGGTTTGGGGGTTTTTGTTGTTGTTTTTTATATATTTTATTGATTTTTTACAGAGAGGAAGGGAGAGGGATAAAGAGAAACATCGATGAGAGAGAGACATGGATCAGCCGCCTCCTGCACGCCCCCTACTGGAGATGTGCCCGCAACCAAGATAGAAGCCCTTGATTGGAATCGAACCTGGGACCTTTCAGTCTGCAGGGTAATGCTCTATTCACTGAGCCAATCCAGTTTTGGCAGGACCCATGTTTTGTGTTGTACCCTGCCTCTGCTGTGCCTGTCCTCTGCTGCGCCCTTCTCCATGGAATGGAGGGTCAAGGGAACATGATAACCCAGAGCCCTTACCCTGCCCCCAACTCAACCATGATTTCCAGAATTTCTCACTCCATTGGCCCCAGTTTCTAGAAGAGGTGCCAATTTCTTCTTCGAGTCCTTCCTCAAAAGGCCTAGAGAATGGACATGTAGATGGGTGTCCACACACGTCTCTTGAGCAGCCAGGAGTCAGCTTCCCCTGCATGTCCATATTCTCATGCAGAACCTTGATGGCTCTGAAAATCCAGACTTTTTTCAGGACATTAGAAAGGTATCTTTGTCAATTTAGGATAATAAAACATATTCAACAGTTTTTTTTATAACATTAAATGAGAAAATAGGATCCAGGGCTTTTATTTATACTCTTTCCCCAACCTTGTAAACACAAGGGACACTTGTATGGATTTGGAGTTCATATTCACCCAGATCTGTCCACTTTCCATAAATACTCACAGACTGTTTTGAAATAAATTAAAGGAGATGTAGTGTGATTTGCTTGGCCTTGACTTTACATTCAAAGGAATGAGAAAACCCCAAGTGGCAACTAGATTGGCAGATTTTTTTTCTGCCTCTCCTATTCTTCAACCTAAGTTCTCAAAGTCCAGGTATTTCAAAGGCAACTTTTAAAGGCTTTTGTACATTTGCTTATTGTGCTTCTATGAAGTGTAACTACCTTCACAAGTACATACTCAGGGAATTCTTTCCTATCATGTTGACATTTCAGAAGAATTTGATTGGCTATAAAGAGTTCCCTTAACTTCACAAAGGAGGCACATGTACTCTGTGCTACAGGTATTCTGAGTGACCTGTACTGACTGTGGGCTTCTCCATCGTTGCCTGAACCTCCTAAAAGAAGGGAATCATGCAAGGTTGTGATTCCAGGAATCATTATGGACTCAGAGTCAATAGCAATTTGCCAATAGAAAAATTTATTGCCTGGTTCACTATGGGAGAAGTGTTTCCTTGAAATAAATTTCTACTTAAGGCCCTAACCAGTTTGGCTCAGTGGATAGAGCATCGGCCTGTGGACTAAAGATCCTTTTGTCTCTGTAAAAAAATCAATAAAATATATATTTTTATAAATTATTTGTATTTAAGGATATAATGGTTAAGAAAGATTTTTATTGATTTATGAGGTAACAGTTTGTGAAATTTACCTTTGCACCACATAGCTCTTTTGAATTAGCAATAATATCATTAAAAGAGAAGTGGGCAAGCTTCTCAGTACATAATACCATTGGCATATTAGTTATTTTTAAGATTCTATGTATATATTACACATATACAACCACACTAAATCTAATCATTTTGGGTAGGATATAGGAGGTTATAAAATTTTTTAAAAGTATTTCCTCTATGCCCACAGGCTTCTTTATTCCCCATTTCTGAAATTTATATATCTCATATCTAAATTTTGAAAGTTCATCTGAAAACAGTAAACTTGCCTTTTATCTTGACTGGCTATAGACAAGTGAGAAAAATTCTTTTTATGGCTCAGAGTGGCCAGTAAAAAGTCAGACAGGCTTCACATTGAATTTGGCCAATCTAGTGGCGAACTAAAACCTCAGGAAAAGTCCTTAACCTTTCTGAGAATCAGTGACCTCATCTGTAAAATGAGAGTCATGCCTTTTAGAATTACATAATAGTAAACATAAAATAGTTGTCACAATGCCTGGCTCAAAAAACACTAAATAAATAATGAATATATTTGTAATGTTATTGTCATTACTTTTTTATTATCATTTCCTGAAATTTGCTATTATGACAGCATATCAATTCTGCAGTTTGTCTTATCATTTCATCCAGATAACACATGGCACTTTTTCCAAAAGTAGTAATTCAGTGAATTTTTGTCAGCTCCTGATTGCTTCCTTTGATGAGTATATTAAGAGGTCAGAGAAAATGGCCTTGGTTTAGCATCAGTTCTTACCTTATCTATACCTACCTACCTATTTCTGGTCATACCTTGCAATATAAAAGTATAACCTTAACATTACAGAAAGGTATAAAAAAAGCACCTGAAAAGTTAAGGGAAACTTTTTTTTAAATATATTTTATTGATTTTTTACAGAGAGGAAGGGAGAATGAGAGAGTTAGAAACATCAATGGGAGAGAAACATCTATCAGCTGCCTCCAGTGGGGTTGTGCCCTCAACCCAGGTACATGCCCTTCACCTGAATCGAACCTAGGACCTTTCAGTCCGCAGGCCGATGCACTATCCACTGAGCCAAACCAGTTAGGGCTTAGGGAAACGTTTTTTCTTCTAGTGGAATATAGTACATACAACGTTTTTTAACACAACTGAATCATTTTAATCCCAGATTTTAAATGTTCTTGACTTAGTTCATCAGCTTTAAACAGCTATTTCCACCTCCAAAAATAAGGGCAACATCGCCATCTACTGTTCCCACTTCACAATCACCGAAGAGAAACTGCTTGCTCTGAACAAAGTAAAGCTGCAAAACTTTTTCTACTTTATAAAATGAATACTTTAGTTTATATTTCAACTTCCAGGATAAACTGATTTATAAAGACTCGCTGTTTGAAAATCTCTTTTTTCAGGTCCAAAAGTGGCTCAAGATTGAGAATGAGTCTTGGCTAAATTTAGTCAAATTGCTTCTCTAAATTTTGTATCTTGTATATGTCTTTATCCACCTTTCAGCCTCAATCATCATACTTAAGACTGACCTAAAGAATGGCAATCTGTATCTCCACCTTACAAATTGGACAGGCAGGGAGCAAAAGGAGAGTGGGGGAAGCCTGAGAAACATCAAGAAGTCAGTCTTTATGGCTACTGTTCAAGGTGTTTACCTTCACTTGACAAAGCTACGTAAGTCCCTGCAAGAGTGGATGGAGTTAGTCCTACTGTGCCCCAGCACCAGATCTTCAAGTGTTCCCACCACAGACATTGAAGCGGTGTCATCTCCTAAATGTAATTTTTCCTCTGCCTCTACTATGATTTATTACCACACACCAACAAATGGCTAATGCAGAGCTTTTTATTAACTGTAAAGTGGTTTTGGAAAGGGTTTGTATGAAAGGCACTTTGCAAAAGCAAGCTCTAAGTACTGCGTGGAGTTGGAGAAGAGGTACCCTTTCTACATTTGTGTACATACTTGTCTGGCTTTTTATTTTTCCATCACCTCACTCGGCACCAGGAAACATCTTTCATCTTAGAATGGCTCTCTTCCACACTCCGCTGTTAACTCAGTCTCTGGTGAACTGTTCTGGCCTCTGGGTGTGTTCCTCTGATTCTAAGTAAGACTGTAAGACTCCTGTGTAATAATCTGCGAGGTGACAGTTCATTCTGCACAGACAATAAAATAATATAAAGTGCCTTTACCTCATACCAGGATACACTGCACACCCCCTCACTAAAAACAAGGGCCCCTTTTCACATTCGAGGCAGGAAGCAAAATGACTTAGAATGAGTGGTATTTTTCACATCTTTGGAAGTGAGTCTGTCTCCACCGCAGGACTGGATGCCAGCTCCTTTCCAGGTCATTTCCCTCCTGGAATCAGGATCAAAGTGGACAGAGCCCAGAGCCAGGCCACGCACATCCCAGGGGAGGCAGCGTAGTTTACTTCAGAGCAGCACAAAGGACTTTCCAAAACCAAAGTTATTGGTAAAAGCAGGATAAAATGTTAGGAAAAAATGCTGTGAATACCTGACCCACATGTTCTTCCCTTCCCCTCTGCTGCTTATAGTCACTAACTAGTGACCTGGTGCACAAAATTTGTGCATATTAAAAGGGAACTAATTAGGGGAAATATTTTAATACTGCTATTTACTCTTTCTCTGTAATAGAAGTGTCAGAGATGAAAGAAAAGTAGTAGGGGGAGAAACCAAGATGGTGTCATAAGCAAATACCTAAACTGCTGCCTCACACAACAATTTCAAAACTACAACTAAAAGACAAAGCGAACATCATCCAGAACCACAGGAAGGCTGGCTGAGTGGAAATTCTACAACTAGAAGGAAAGAGAAAAGCAACTGAGACTCAGGAGCTGCAGGAGGCAGAGGTACTGAGACGCGCGTGAGGAAAGGACTGGCAACTGAGTGAACAGCTGGCTTTCTCAAGTGGGAGGGAGACAAAAGCTCTCAACTGCACTGAACTCCAGTTCCAGGTGAGACTCTGGGGACCCAGACTCATATGGGGTGAAACTGGACTGTAAGAAAAGAGAAAAGCAGACTGAGACTCAGAGGAACTGAGTAAGGCAGAAGTACCAAGGCGCGCGCACGGAGAGGATGGGCAACTGAGTATGCATCTGGCTTTGTCAAACAGGAAGGAGACAAAAGCTCCCAACGACACTAAACTCCAGTTCTGGGTGAGACTCTGGGGACCCAGACTCATTTGGGGAAAAACTGGACTGTCCGGCAGTTGGCAGAACTCGAGGCTGGCTTTCTCTCAGAGGTGCTTGCAGCGATTACCAAGGGACGCTGAGACACAGGGGCCTATTAGGGCATGGCTGACTGAAAACCAATGCTATCTGCTCCACTCTGAGACTCTGCCCCATCCAATCTGAGCACAGAGGTTTTTGCAAATCTTGTGTCAGAAGAGTGTCTCCAGCACAGAAGTTCTCACGGTGTAGGCACAGCTGATTCTCACAGCCAATCGGGCTGGAGGTCAATTCCTTCCAGTGATACCAACAACAATCAAGGCTTAACTACAACAAGACTGTGCACACAGCCCACAAAGGGATGCACCAAGAGTGTTCACCTCAGGTAACTGGGGAGGCTGAGCCACTGGGCCCTATAGGACACCTAGCACACAAAGCCACTCTGTTAACTCAGGGAAGCAGCCAAATGCAGAGACAAAGAAACAGATCACAAATGAAAGAAATGGAGGAAAGCAAATGACTGGATATAGAGTTCAAAACCACAGTTATAAAGTTTTTCAAGAATTTTCTAGAAAAGGCCAATAAATTTAGTGAGACCTTCAAGGTATGGAAAAGGACCAACTAGAAATTAAACATACACTGACTGAAAAAAAAATATTATACAGAAATCTAACAGCAGACTAGAGGATTGCAAGAATCAAGTCAAAGATTTGAAATGCAAAGAAGCAAAAAACAACCAGAAAAGCAAAAGGAAAAAAGAATCCAAAAATATGAAGATAGTGTAAGGAGCCTCTGGGTTAACTTCAAGCATACAAACATCAGAATTATGGGAGTGCCAGAAGAAGAAAGAGAGCAAGATACTGAAAACCTATTTGAAGAAATAATGACCAAAAACTTCCCCCATCTGGTGAAAGAAATAGACTTACAAGTCCAGGAAGTGCACAGAACCCCAAACAAAATGAATCCAAAGAGGATCACACCAAGATACATCATAATTAAAATGCCAAGGGCAAAAGACAGAATATTAAAAGCAGCAAGAGAAAAGCAGCTGATTACCTACAAGGGAGCACCCATACAATTGTCAGCTGATTTCTCAACAGAAACTACGCAGGCAAGATGGGAGTGGCAAGAAATATTCCAAGTGACGAATAGCAAGAATCTTGGTTGATTGATTACTGTACCCAGCAAAGCTATCATTCAGAATTGAAGGGCAAATAAAGAGCTTCACAGATAAGAAAAAGCGAAAGCAGTGCATTACCACCAAACCAGTATTATATGAAATGCTAAAAGGTATTCTTGAAGAAGAAGGAGAAGGAGGAGGAGAAGGAGAAGAAGAAGGTAAAGATAAAAATTATGAACAACAAATATATGTCTATCAACAAGTGAATCTAAAAATCAAGTGAATAAAGAATCTGATGAACAAAATAAACTGGTGAATATAATAGAATTGGGCATAGAAACGGAATGGACTGACAATTCTCTGAGAGAAAGGGGTGTGGGGGTGTGGGAAGAGACAGGACAAAAATCGTACACCTATGGATGAGAACAGTGGTGGGGGGAGGGAGGGTAAGGGTAGAGAGTGTGATGGGAACCAGGTGTAGGGGAGCTATGGGGGGAAAAAAGAGGAATAATTATAATAATCAGAACAATAAAATTTATTAAATTGTAAAAAAGAAAGTTAGTAAAATATATATGAGAATCTTCTGTCAGAGTCTGGGGCATGCCACGGAAACCAGAGTCAAGTCCCCGCCCACCCACGTGCACTTTGAAATTGCATAAGACCCAGCTGCAGCCATCCCCACCCCCATTGGGCTAGATCAAGACCCAGCAAGCCCCACCTCACCTCAAGCCCTGACAGGTGAGGGGTGCAGCCTTAGTATACCTGACCCAGCACTGGGGTGGGGTATGCAGCCCAAGGTCCCCAACCCGGGTCAGGGCAGGTGGCATGCCTTGAGGTCCCTGTCAAGCCCCACTGGGTGTGGGGGGGGCATGACCTCAGGTCCCTGGCACAGCACTGGGGTAGGGGGAACAGCCTGAGGTTCCCCCAGCCCAGGTCAATGTGGGGGGCATGCCTTGAGGTCCCCCGTCAAGCCCCACATGGCAAGGGGCGTGGCCTCAGGTCCCCTGGCCTGGCACCGCAGTGGGGGGTGCAAACTCAGGTCCCCTAGCCTGGTGTCAGGGTGGGGCCGCAGCCTGAGGTCCCTCAGCTTGGGCCAGACTAGGGGGTGTGCCTTGAGGTCCCCAGCCTGGTGCCAGGGTGAGTGGCATGGCCTGAGTTCCCCTGTCAAGCTCCACCAGGCAGGGGGCATGGCCTGAGGTCCCCCATTGAGCTCTGCTAGGTCAGGGGCTGTGGCCTGAGGTCCCCTGGCCTGGTACCAGGGTGGTCTGAGATTCCCTGTCAAGCCGTACCAGGTGGGGGAGGTGGGGTGCAGCCTCAGGTCCCCTTCCTGGGCCTAGTGCCACATAGCCTCAGGTCCTTGCAAATGGCTCACTAAGGCTTGTTACGGGAACTCAGCCTCTGTTGTGGGTGCAGCCATCTTGTGTTACAGGATCCTTGCCTCTGCTGTGGGTGCAGCCATCTTGTTATGGTGTGATGGTCAACTTACATATTCCCTCTTTTTTAGATAGAATGGCCGCTGAGATGTTCAGGAACAGATAGGCAACCTCAGCTTCTATTCTCCCTCAAGACACAAAGCCATGGGGAGCCTCACTTCAGCTTCTCTTTTTCTTATTCAACTGGAATTGTAATTTTAAATTAGGGGACTTGGTTGTTTTTTACCCTTGGATCCCCTTCACCCATGTCTCCCATCACCCACCACCTGCCTCTGGCAATTATCAGTCTTTTCTCTGTATCTATAAGCTTGTTTTTTTTGGTTTGTTTTTTAAGACCTACATATAAGAGAGCTTTGTGGTATTGACCTTTCTCTATCAGACTTATTTCACTTAGCATAATACCCTCAAGATCCATTCATGTGGTCAGTAATGGCAAGATTGCATTCTTTTGATTGATTAGTATTCCATTGTGTGTGCATTATAATATATATAAAATATATCACATATCCATTCATCCATAGATGGGCATTTAGGTTATTTCCATATATTGGTTATTAAAATAATGTTACAGCAAACATAAAGGTGTCTGTATCTTTTTGATTTAATGTTTTTATTTTCTTCAGAAAAATACCCAGAAGTGGAATTGCTATAATATGATATTACTGTTTTCAATTTTTTCAGGAAACTAGATATTTTTTTTCATAGTGGCTACAAAATATTACATTTCCACTAGTAATGCACCAGGGTTCTCTTTTCTCCACATCCTTACAAGCATGTGTTGTTTCTTGTCTGTCTGATAGTCACCATTCTAACAAGTATGAGGTGAGAAAAATTTTTAAAAAGGAAAAAATCAAGCATTCCCACCAGTATTCTTATTTGAATGTTTCCTTGCAGTTTTCTGCTCTTTCTACCAACTATAGAGAGGTGTGAAAAAATCTGTGATTTTAGATTTGTCTCTTTGTTTTGGGCCCTATGTCAATTTTTTCTTTATATATTACTAGAGGCCTAGTGCACAAATTCGTGCATCAGTGGGGTCCCTTGGCCTGGCCTGCAGGATTGGGTCAAAACCAGCTCTCCGAAATCCCCTGAGAAGTCACTGATTGCAAGAGGGCGCAGGCCAGGCTGAGTGACCCCACTGGTACATGATCAGGGCTGGAGAAAGACATAGGAGGTTGGTCAGCCTGGGTAGGACCATGGGAGGCTCCAAAGCCTGTCTGGTCCATTTCACTAAGTTCTGGTTGGCCAAACCCCAGCAGCAAACTCGCCTACCAGAGCATCTTCCCCCTGGTGGTTAGTGCAAGTCATAGTGACTGGTCAAACAGTTGACTGTGTGCCCCCTAGTGGTCTGTGCATGTCATAGTGAGCAGTTGAGCGGCTTTAGCATATCATTAGCATATTACACTTTGATTGGTTGAATGGCCAGATGACTGGACACTGCATATTAGTCTTTTATTATATAGGATGAAGATATATTATTAAATTCATGTACATTTTAAATTATTATACTTCCCTTGTAAATTGAACATTTTATCTTTTAAGAGCAATCTGCTTTGTTTTTTAGTAATGCTTTATGACTGGAAGTTTCTTAGATTGAATATTAATATAAATGCATCAAGCATCTTTTTAGATTTTACCAGGTGTACTCTTGTCCATCCTTTTACTTTCAGCCTTTTAGATAATGTCTCTTGTTAAACAACATATGGCTGGGATTTTGTATATTCAAGCAGGCATTTTTTTTTCTCTTAAGTAGAGGATGCAGTTCATTTGGGTTTAGTGTAATTACATATTTATGTGCTTTTGTAATTATTGTATTTATTGGTGTGACATTGGTTAACAAGATTATATAGGTTTCAAGTATACAATTCTATGACATATGATCTGTATATTGCATTGTGTACCTATCACCAAAAGAAAAATCATTTTTTCACCATATATTTGGTCTTCTTTACCCTTTACTATCTTCCCACCCTCTTTCCCACTGGTAACCACCATACTGTTGTCTATGTCTATGAGTTTCAGTTTTACATCCCACATGAGTGAAATCATATGGTTCTTAGCTTTTTCTGACTGACTTATTTCACTTAGCACAATATTATCAAGGTCCATTTATATTGTCCCAAATGGCAGTATTTCATCGTTTTTATGGCTGAATAGTATTCCATCATATATGTGTACCACATCTTCTTTATCCACTTATCCGAGGACCCTGGTTGTTTCCATCTCTTGGCCACTGTGAATGATGCTGTAATGAATATAGAAGTGCATATATTTTTGCAAATAAGTGTTTGCAACTTTTGGGGGTAGATACCCAGAAGAAGATTGCTAGATCATATAGTAACACTATTATTAATTTGTTAGGAACTTCCATACTGTTTTCATAATGGCTGTACTAGTTTACATTCCCACCAGCAGTTAATGAGCATTCCTTTCCTCTATAACCTTTCCAACACTTGTTATTACCTGTCTTGTTGATAATAGCTATTCTAGCAGGTGTGATGTGATATTTCATAGTTTTTTAAAATATAATTTTATTTATTTCAGATAAGGGAAAGGGAGAAAGAGATAGAAATATCAGTGATGAGAGAGAATCATTAATTGGCTGCCCAGTGGGGATCGAGTCCTCAACCTAGGCGTGTGCCCTGACTGGGAATTGAACCAGGACCTCCTGCTTCATAGGTCAATGCTTAACCACTGAGCAATACCAACTGGGTTCATTGTTTTTATTTTCATTTCTCTAATAGCTAGTGAAGTTGAGCATCTTTTCTTATCTGTTAGTCATTTGTATGTCTTCTTGGGAGAAGTGTCTATTCAGGTCATCTGCCCATGTATTAACTGGATTGTTTATTTGTTTGATGTTGAGTTGTATGAGTTCTTTTGATATTTTGGATATTAACTCCTTGGCAGAGCTGTTGTTTGCAAATATCTTCTCCCATTTGATTGGTTGCCTTTTTGTTTTACTGACAGTTTCTTTTGCTGTGCAGATGCTTTTTAATTTGATATAGTCCTATTTGTTTATTTTTGTCCTTATTTCTCTTGGCTTTGAGGTCACATTCATAAAATCTTCTCTAAAACAAAGGTTCATAAGTTCAGTACCTATCTTTTCTTATATGAAATTTATGCTTTCAGGTCTTATGTTTAGGTCTTTGATCCATTTTGAATTAATTCTTGTACATAGGAATAAACTGTAGTTTAGTTTCATTACTTTGCATGTGGCTTTCCAATTTCCTTAGTACCATTTTCTCCACTGTATATTTTTGGCTCTTTGTCAAAAATTATTTGCCCAAATACATGTGGTTTTATTTCTGTGTTCTTAATTTTGTTCCATTGATCTATGTGTCTGTTTTTATGCCATAACCATGCTGTTTTGATTATTGTTGTTCTGGAGTATAAGCAATAGATGAAGAAAACATATTTGTAAGATACATATGTAATTGTATTTAAGATTAAAATAAATAAAGTGGGTATAAAGGGATGTGCCTCAACATAATAAAGGTCATATATGACAAACCCTCAGCTAATAACACTCAATAGTGAAAAACTAAAAGCTTTTCCTCTTATATCAGAAATAAGACAAGGATATTCACTCTCACCACTCTTATTTAATGTAGTACTGGAAGTCCTAGCCAGAACAATCAGGCAAGAGGAAAAAATAAGAAGTATCCAAATTGTGAAGGAAGAAGTAAAAATGTCACTTTTTTGTAGATGGTATGATTCTTTATATAGAAAGTGCTAAGAAATCCACCAAAAACCTATTAGAAATAATAAATACAATAAAATTACAGGATACAAAATCAATGTACAAAAATTCTCTGCATTCCTAATAATGAAATTAAAAACAAAAGAAAAAATAATTCCTTTTGTAATTGCAACCAAAAGAATAAAATGCATTGCCTTTCCCTTCTTTCTCTTCTTACCTCTCAGGTTTGGGGCAACTACTGAAATCTAAGGGACCCCATAAGGCTTGCAATCATGGTAGCAATGGACAGTGGCAGTTCAACCCTAGCTAACTTCCTAACCCTGTCCCCAAGCCCTCCTTTCTTTGACATTGGAGTGAACCAAAGCAGCCAAGCCTAGACTCATTTCCCACCTAGTCCCTCTCCTGCTGCTGTTTCCATGTCTCACTGTCCTCATCTTTAATAAACTACTCTAAAATGAAAATTTAGGCACAAACTTAATAAAGGATAATAAAGAACTTATATACTGAAAATTATAAAGCCTTATTAAAAGACATGGAAAAACATACAATGAAATGGGAAGATATTCCATGTTTATGGATTGGAAGAATCAAAAGCAATATACTTATTTAATGCAATCACCATTAAAATCTATGTTCTAATCTCAGACATTGCCTTTCCCTCATGTCATTCTTTCTCTTATTTGAGAATTCCTAATAAATCTATTTTGACCTTCTCACTCTATCTCATAGTCTCTCTTTCATATTTTCCATCTCTTCATTTCTCCATTCTAAATAACGTTTTCTGACTTACCTGCTGGTCTACTAATCCTCTCTTCAACCATGTTGAATCTGTTATTAAATATGTCCATTCAGTTTTTAAAATGTTAAGTATTGGAGAAAAAAATGGCAGCCAAATAGGAAGATGTGCCATGCACCATGTCCCAGGGCCACATTGGAAAAAGAACTAATTCAGAGATTATCCACCCGGAATAAACAAATGAGACACAGCTGAGGAGACAGTTATCAACAAGGAAGGGAAGAGGATGCCTGGAGAACAGTAGGAACAGGGATCTGGGTGGAAGAGGGCCACCAGGCCAAGAGGATGAGGTGGAAGCTGCATTGCACCAAAGCCTCATCCCTTGGTGACAGGTATAATACCCAGCTGGGAAAAAGAAAACCCACAGGGCTGCTAGCACCTGGGAAATCTAGACCTAAAACCATAGCTGTGAAAGGCTGTATCCCGATAGGCACCCTGAAAAGCAACACAGTGCAGGTGGGAGAGAAACTCTCAGTTTCATGGTGGCTTTGCTTTTGTTTTGTCTTTATTCGCTAAACCCAGAACATACTAGTAGGACTTTTCAGTTGCAAGAACTCAGCTGAGGCTGTGGAGCAGGGAGAAAGGCACAGACTTGAGGTGCCTGAGGAAAAGCTGTGATGGGAAGTAGGGCAGGGAGACATCCCTACAATTCTCCAAATTGGGACATTTGTAACCTTCCAAACCTAAAGGACCATTTCTCTCCAGAAGTGCCAGCCAGCCCCTGCCAGGAGCATCAAGGCAGGAAATATAGCCTGCCACACCCTGCCTGCATTTGAGCTATACAAAGGGAATAAAAGCTCTGAATAGCCCCCAAAGAGCTGGAAGAGGAGCTTGTCTGCCCTACTATTCTTGGAACTAGACTGACTAAAAACTCCAGGTTGCCAGCTATCCCACTAGTCTCCATACAAGGATTTCTGACCAACCAAGGCCAGAGTCATAGCTTAGACCACTTCGGAGGAGTAGTTCTCCGTCAGGGAAAAAAAAACCATGAATCTGATGTCTAGAAAGCGAAACATCGCCTCCACCTAAAGCCCTGTCAGAAACAGATGCTTGAGTGATTAAGATAGACAACTGGCAGACAGGCAAAGCAGGCAGATAGATCCCGTCTGCTTGCAGCCAAGGCCTGAGGAGACAGACACATGCAGAGGAGCAGTGGATCGCTTGGAGCTTCAACAGGGTGCTAAATGCCACAGCGCCTGACAATGGTGAGCACCTAACTACCTAATAGGAATCCCAGAATTGGCAGACAGAAAAGAAGAGTGGGTCCTAAACCATCCCCATGGAACAACCAAAGGAAACAACACTTCACTTTGTTGTGTGTGGTGTGTTTTTTTTAAAAACAGTTTTTAATTTTTTAAACTTTTTTGTTATTTTTCTGTTATTTTTTTTAATCACCCTTTTCTTCATTGCTTCTCACTTTTTCATCCTGTTTTCTGCTTTCCCTGCTTAAGTTCTACTCTTTCTTTTCTTTTAGCCCCTTGTTAAAAATTGATCTTCTTGCTCTAGCCCAGTGGTTGGCAAATCGCAGCTCACAAGCCACATGAGGCTCACAAGCCACGTTTTGCCATTCTGTTGACTAATGAGTTTGATAACCACTGTCATATACTACCCTTTATCTCTTTGCATACAATATGCCACAATTGCCTAATCCTCAATGCTTCCAACTACATGGTAACATTTAGTCTAGTCCAGTGGTAGGCAAACTCATTAGTCAATAGAGCGGCAAACCACGGCTCGCGAGCCACATGTGGCTTGTGAGGCATGGTTTATTGACCACTGCCCTAGCCAATTTGGCTCAGTGGATAAAGCGTCAGCCTGCAGACTGAAGGATTCCTGGTTTTATCCTGGTCAAGGGCACATGCCAGGGTTGTGGGTTTGATCCCCAGAGGGGGCTGTGCAGGAGGCAGCCAATCAATTATTCTTTCATCATTGATGTTTCTCTTCCTCTCTGAAATCAGTATTTAAAAAATTGATTTTCTTTATTTACTTTATTGATGTGTTGTTATTGTAATCTCTGTTGGCTTATTCATATTTAAAATTTCCTCTTCCCAGCTCCTACTCAGTTTCCCTTTCTCTTTTCTCTTTCTTCACTAATCAATTTTTTCTCCTGTCATCTCTTGCTCTTTTCTTTTAATGTTTTTAATTAGTGTGACTTTCTAAATTCAGGCCTGTGCTCTCTCCTTTTCAAAATAAATAATTTTTGATTAATTTATTATGTTTTTATTTTTTAATTTTATATATATTTTATTTTTTATTTTTTCTTCTTATCCACTCATTTCTCTTTTTCTCTCTTCTATATTAAACTATGGTACTTCCCCTATTCATCCAATTCCTTAACCTTATTTTCTGTACTTAAGCTTTGCCTCTACAGATTCTGCCCCCACTTTTTCTGGGTAATTTTTATTTACATTTTTTGGGTTGTTTTGTTCTGTTTTCTCTCATATTCTTTTTTTCTTTTCTTTTATTTTCTGTTGTTTTCTTTTCTTACTATCTTTTCTCGCTATTACTTTTGCTCTCTTTTCTATCTCCTAGTCCAGTGGTTGGCAAACCATAGCTTGCAAGCCATAAGCGGCTCTTTGGCCCCGTGAGTGTGGCTCTTTCACAAAATACCACATGCGGACACGCATGTACAGTGTGATTGAAGGAGTACCCTAATTAAGCTAATAATAATGTACCTACCTATATAGTTTAAGTTTAAAAAATTTGGCTCTCAAAAGAAATTTCAATCATTCTACTGTTGATATTTGGCTCTGTTGACTAATGAGTTTGCCAACCACTGTCCTAGACCTCTTTTCTCTGGTGGTCACATTTATTGGGGTTATAGGTTTCTTGTGTACATTTGTGTTCTCTTCCTTTTGTGTTGTGTTGTGTTGTATTTTGTACTGTTCAGTCAGCACCTCCACAATGATAGCATGATGTGTAGAGAGTGAGCCACAGAACTAGACACCCTGAGAAGAGACCCCATCAATGAACAGGACAATAACATTCAAGACCCAACTACATCAAGAGAACCCAAACATCTCAAGTAGGAAGGAGGGGAGCATCTCTAGAATATCTAGCCCAGAAGACATGAGAGGCTGCACCACTGGGTCCAACAAAATGTCTACTACATAAGACAAATCCAAAAAGTCTGGGTGACATAGAAGTTTGATCCAATACATAAGAAATAAGTGAAGGAACAGAAAAAAGTGGGAGGTAAAGAAACAACCCCCATATGAAAGAAAAGGAGAAATCACTAGAAAAGGAAATAAGTGAAACAGAGGCAAGCAATTTGTCAGAGAATAATTCAGATTAATGGTAATACTGATGCTCAAAAAGCTGGATAAGAAATTCACCAACGTGTAAGAACCAAGAGGAAATGAAGAATGACATAGATGCAATAAAGAACACAATGGAAGGTTTCAACAGCAGACTAGAAGAAGCTGAGGACTGAATCAGCGAGTTAGAATAAAAGGTAGTAAATACACCCAAGAAAGCAACTGGGGGAAAAAAAAATAAAACAACCTTAAAAAGCAGGAGGAGAGCCTAAGGAGCTTTAGGACAACATGAAATGAAACAACATCTACATAATAAGGGTACCAGAAGGAGAGGAAGCTGAGCAAGGAATAGAAAACCTTTTTAAAGAAATAATGACAGAAAACTTCCCTGACTTTGGGAAGAAAAAGTCACAGAAGTCCAAGAAGCACCCAAGTCCCAAACAAGATTAACCCCCAAAAATGATATAATAAAATTAGCAAACATCAGTGACAAAGTAAGAATCTTAAAGGCTTCCAGAGAGAGAGAGAGAAAGTTATCTACAGGAGATTTCCCATTATACTATCAACTGATTTCTCAACAGAAACATCAGGCCACAAAAGATTGGAATAAAGTATACAAAATGGTACAAAGCAAGGGACTAAATCCAAGAATATTTTATCTAGCAAGGCAGTTATTCAAAATTGAAGGGGAAATCAGGAGCTTCACAGAGAGAAAAAAAAGGGTAAGGGGGTTTATTACCACCAAACCAGCTATGGAAGAAACTTTAAAGGGACTCCTGTAAAAAAAAAGAAGGAATACAGACATAAAGAATAAAAATAGAAACAATCAAGCACCTATTAAATAAGCTTAAACATAAATGGATTAAATTCTCCAATTAAAAGACAGTGTAGCTAAATGGTTAAGAAAACATGAGTGCCGAGACCGGTTTGGCTCAGTGGATAGAGCGTAGGCCTGCAGACTGAAAGGTCCCAGGTTTGATTCTGGTCGGGGGCATGTACCTTGGCTGTGGGCACATCTCCAGTGGGGAGCATGCAGGAGGCAGCTGATCGATGTCTCTCTCTCATCGATGTTTCTGACTTTCTATCCCTCTCCCTTCCTCTCTGTAAAAAACCAATAAAATATATTAAAAAACCAAAAACAAAACAAAAACATGAGCTATATGTATACTATCTACAAAGACTTACCTTCAGAACAAAAGACTCACACAGACTGAATGTGAAGGGATGGAAAAAAAATTTTATGGGCAAATGGAAATGAAAAAAAAAGCTGGGGTACCAATACTTATATCTGACAAAATGGACCTCAAAGTAAAAGCCATAACAGAAGAAAAAGAAGGCTACTTCATAATACTAAAGGGAACAATTCAACAAGAGGCTGTAATTCTGGTAAACAGATATGCACCTAACATAGGAGCACCCAAATATTTAAAAACAACTTCTGGAAGATATTAAAGGAGAGATCAACAGCAATACAATCATAGTAAGGGACTTTAGCACCCGATTGACACCACTAGATAAATCATCAAGACAAAAAATCAGTAAAGAAACAGCAATCATAAACAACTCACTGGATCAGATTGTAATTAATAGACATCTTTAGAACATTCCATCCCAAAGCTATGGAATATATATTCTTCTCAAGTGCACATGGAAGATTTTCAAAGATAGACCACATATTAGGACATAGGCTAAGTCTCTACAAATTCAAGAAGATTGAAATCATAACAAGCATCTTCTCAGAACACAATGTCATAAAATTAAAAAAACAACTATAATAAAAGCAATCAAAAACAAGCAAACACAGGGAAACTAAATAGCATGCTATTAAACAATGAATGGGTTACCAAAGATATCAAAGAAGAAATAAAAACATTCTGGAAACAAATGAAAATGAAAACACAACAATCCAAGATCCATGGGACACAATGAAAGCAGTCTTGAGAAGGAAGTTTATAGCTCTACAGGCCTACCTCACAAAATAACAAAAACTGATAATAAGTTATCATACCCTACAACTTAAAGAACTAGAAAGAGCAACAAGAAAAGCCCAGAGTAAGTAGAAGGAAGGAAATAATAAAGATCAGAGCAAAAATAAATGACATAGAGACAAAAAAAAAAAAATCAACAGAACCAAGAGTTGGTTCTTTGAAAAGATAAACAAGATTGATGAACCTCTAGCCAGGCTCATTATAAAACAAAGGGAGATGACCAAAATAAAATCAGAAATGAAAGAGGTGAAGTAACAACCAACCCCACAGAAATGCAAAGGATTGTAAAAAAAAAAAATACTACAAACAACTCTGTTCCAACAGAATTAGTCAACCTAGATGAAATGGACATATTCCTAGAGAAATAGTCTTCCAAAACTCAATCAGGAATAATAAAAAAATCTGAATAGGCCAATAACAACTGATGAAATTGAAGCAGTAATCAAAAAAACTTCCAGCAAATAAAAGCCCTGGTCTGGACGGCTTCACGGGGGAGGGAGTTTTACCAAACATTCAAGGAAGAACACTGATACTCATCAGACTATGCCAAAAAAAATTCACGAAGAAGGAACACTTCCAAGCCCTTTTTACGTTACCCTACTCCCCAAACCAGATAAAGGCACTACAAAGAAAATTACAGGCCAATATCTCTGATGAACATAGATGCTAAAAATCTCAACAAAATATTATCAAATCATATCCAGCAATACATAAAAAAGATAATACACCATGACCAAGTGGGATTTAATCCAGGGATTCAAAGCTGGTACTATATCCGCAAGTTAATTTGTTTACATCACATAAATAAATTGAACAACAAAAACCATGTGATCAAATTAATTGATGCAGAAAAAGCATTCGACAAAATCTAACACCCTTTTTTGCTAAAAACTCTCAGCAAAGTTGAATAAAGGGATCATACATCAACATAATAAAAGCTTTATATGACAAACCTATAGCCAACTCAATGGGCAAATACTAAAATCATTTTTCCTAAGAGGAACAAGACAGGGATGCCCAATTTTACCATTTCTATTTGACATAGTATTGGAAGTGCTAGCCAGACAAGAAGAAGGAATAAAAGGTATCCAAATTGGAAAAGATGAAGTAAAACTTTCTTATTTGTAGATGATATGATATTATACATAAAAAACCTTAAAGATTCCATCAAAAAACTACTAGATTTAATAAATGAATTCAGCAATGTAGGATATAACATTAACACCTAGAAATCTGTGGCATTTTTATACACCATTAATGAGCTCACAGAAACTTAAAAAAAAATTCCCATTTATCATTGCAACAAAAAAATTAAGTTACCTAGGAATAAACTTAACTAAGGAGATAAAAGACCTAGAGATGCTGAAAAAAGAAGATATCAACAAGTGTAAGAATATACTCTGACGCTGAAAAAAGATAGAGGAAGATATAAACAAGTGGAAGAATATACTCTGTTCATGGGTTGGTAGAATCAATGTCATTAAAATGTCCATACTACTCAAAGCAATCTATAGGTTCATTGCAATCTCTATTAAAATATCATCGGCATATTTCACAGACCTAGGACAAACTCTTCAAAAATGTATATGGAATAAAAAAGACCTTGAATAGCCCCAGCAATCCTGAGAAAGAAGAACAAAGTTAGAAGTATCACAATATCAGATATCAAGCTATATTACAAAGCCATTGTTCTCAAAACTGCTTGGTATTGGAACAAGAACAGACATATAGAATAATGGAACAGAACAGAAAACCCAGAATTTGACCCAAACTATTATGCTAAATTAATATTTGACAAAGGAGACAAGAGCATACAATGGAGTCAAGACAGTCTCTTCAATAAATGGTGCTGGGAAAATTGGTCAGATACATACCAAAAAAATGAAACTAGATCTCCAACTTACACTGTACACAAAAATAAACTCAAAATGGTTAAAGGACTTAAATGTAATACAAGAAACCATAAAAATCTTAGAAGAATCTATAGGCAGTAAAATATCACATATCTCATAGCAATATATTTATTAACACATCTCCTAGGACAGTGGTCGGCAAACACATTAGTCAACAGAGCCAAATATCAACAGTACAATGATAGAAATTTCTTTTGAGAGCCATATACTGTATTTTAAACTTAAACTATATAGGCAGGTATATGTTACTCACTTAATTAACTTAATTAAGCTGGCCTTTGCTAAAAACTCAAAGGGCCAAAGAGCCGCATGTGGCTCGGGAGCCGCAGTTTGCTAACCACTGACAAGATAAACTAAAGAGAAAATAAACAAATGGGACTACATCAAAATAAAATGTTTCTGCACCACAAAAGAGAGCCCACTGCATGGGAGAACATATTTGCCAATAAAGGTTTATCTCTCAAATTTATAGGGAACTCATACAATTTAACAAAAGAAAATAATCCAATAAAAAAATGGGTAAAGGACCTAAATAATTCTTGAAAATGGCCAAGAGACATATGAAAAAATGCTCAAAGTCACTAATCATCTGAGAGATACAAAACAACAACAATGAGGTAGCATCTCACCTGTCAGAATGGCTATCATCAACAAATCAACCAACGACAAGTGCTGGCGAGGATGTGGAGAAAAAAGAACCCTCATACACTGCTGGTGGGAATGCAGACTGGTGCAGCCACTGTGGAGAACAGTATGGAGTTTTCTCAAAAAACTAAAAATGGAACTCCCATTTGACCCAGCGATCCCACTTCTAGGACTATATCCCAAGAAACTAGAAACATCAATCAGAAAGAATATATGCACCCCTATGTTCATAGCAACACAATTTACAAAGGCTAAGATTTAGAAACAGCCTAAGTGCCCATCAGCAGATGAGTGGATTAAAAACCTGTGGTACATCTACACAATGGAATACTATGCTGCTGTAAAAAAATGAAAACTCTTACCACTTGCAAAAGGATGGATGGACCTGGAGAGCATTACGCTAAGCAAAATAAGCCAGTTGGAAAGATAAATATCACATGATCTCACTTATTTGTGGAATATGAGAAACAAAAATAGATACAGAGACATAGAAGCATCAAACAGATGGACAAACCTCAGAGGGAAGTCAGGAGACTTGTATGTATGCATATAAGCATAATCAATGGACAGTAGGGGGATGAGGGCAAGTGTGGGGGAGGGGGGTGGGACCGGGTGGGGGAGGTCAATGGGGGAAAAAGACATGTAAGTTGCAATAAATAATTTTTAAAATGTTAAGTATTTTTTTAAATCTAGACATTCTGTTTAGTTTTGTTTTTTTTTAATAACTCTGTTCTTAAAAGCTTATAGCTTTCTGTTCCCATAGATATTTTCTAGACTGTATTTTCTTTTGTTCAATAAAGCAAACAAAATTTTCATAGCCTGTGTGTGAAAATTCCAGTATGAGGCTTGTGGTTCTGTTCCTCTTTTGTTTTGACAAGTGCTTGCTTATGGTGATTGCACTAGTCAGAGTTCTACAGAGAAACAGACGATTTATTGTAGTAATTGGCTCATGCAATTATGGAGGCCACAAAATTCCACAATTTTCTGTGTGTGAGCTGGAGAATTAAGAAAGGCATTTGTAGAATTCAGTCAGTCCAAAGGCCAAGAACCAGGAGCTTCAACATACAAGATCAGGAGTGCCGGGAACCAATTCCAGCATGTCATAATTATAAAAGTTTCACCAAAAGATTGGTGAAACTTTGGGGGGCTCAACAAGGGCTGATCCACAAATGTAATTACCTATTGAAAAATGGTTTTAGAACATTTCCCCAAACCTAAAGATTTGTATATATTATTGTCTGCTGCCAGACAGCCCAAAGCATTTTAAATCTGTATGTTATTGCCTCCTGTTGGCCAACCACCTGAACAGCTATAGGCTATTCCCCAATCTGACAATGGACTTCGTAGAGAAACTCTACCCTTTGAAGTGCATATCTCCACCTTGCCTTAGGACAAATGGTGTTAATAAATAGCATGGGATCCTTAGAGAAGAGGAGTCCTCTAGCTCTTTAGTTAAAGATCCTCTGACTCCCAATGCCTTTTAAAATTATCTTTCATCTTTAGACTCCTTCTTAATCTACGCATCAGCCCCTTTCTCCAGATTGCTGAACTTTTTGTAAGGCTAGGACAAGAACTCCGGCAAGAAGAAGATGGAAGAGAGAGCAAAAATGTACCTTTCTTTCACCTTTTTGGTTCTATTTGGGCCCTCAAGAAATTGGATGATGCTTGCCCACAGTGGTGAGTGTGGATCTTCTTTACTTGGTCTACTGGTTCACATGCTAATCTCTTCTAATAACACTGTCACAGACATACACAGATATAATTTTTTTCAGCTATCTGGGCATCCCTTAGTTTAGTCAAGTTGACATGTGAAAGTAAGCATCACAGTAAGTCCAGTTAACTTTTAATTTCTTGGGGAAATCATTTACGAGAGTTTAGTGAGGCATAAGATGAAGTACATACCTTCAAAGAAGATCGATGCTGTTTGAAGATCAGTGTTGTTTTTTTTTCCTGGGACCTGAGGGCTTTACTATTCTGGGATAATTATCAGTTAAGCTCATAAAGTTTTTTGGATCACAAAGATAATTAAATTTGGGTTATAAATCCTTGTAGAGATGAGCTTCTGGAGATTATATTTTTTCTTTTACTTGAGCAATTGTCAATGTATTCTTCTAGAGTCAGGAGTTTAGACTGATTAACTTCTGGAGAATCCTTACTTGAGGGTGTGAACCTCTGAGATATCAGCATTTCTGAGAGGATCTTCTGCTAGATACCTACTTTGAATGTTTCAGGAAGTTTTTCCGCTGGTCTCACGTGCCCTTTAATGTCCTAAAAACTGAAACTCATGTTGGGAAGATATGGAAAATGCTTTCTGGGCACTGTGGCTTGAAGGGTCTACTTAGTTTTTATGATACCCACCTTTACTTAGATATTGGCCCAATAACTTCTTAAGCACTTGATACTTTTTTAAAAAAAATTATATTTTCCATTTTTACTTTTTTCCTCCACTGGGAAGGTAGATTCAAATATCTAGCTCACCTTATTACTAGAAGTGGGAACTTACTTCAGTTTAAATCTATAGTTAAGTCATAGCAAACATGAATTTTCTGGTATAATTTTCTTTGCTTAACAATAGATCCTAAACATTTTCCTTGTTTTTACCAGCAGGAAAAATAAGTTATGAATGAAGTTTGTTCATAGCCACTCCCCCTCCTTCACCAGTTAAGAATTCCTTCTTTGTCAGTTCAGTTCCAGGCCTTTAATTTGCAGAATTGAGACAATGTATCAGGAGAAAGAATAAAAGGCTTTGAAACATGCTTGAATGGTTTATATTGAATCAGGCTCAGAGTTACTGGCAATAGAAAAATTAAATAAATCCAGGATCCAAGAAAGTAATGAAATGTCTTTGGAGTCATGTTAAAAATGTGGAGGAAAAGGGGCTAGAGGTTTTCTAGGTAGCTAATCTTGCTTGTGAAATAGTAATAAGAGATACAGAAATATAATATTCTTAGTGATAATTTTCTCAAGTTTACTAGTTGTAATTTTTATGTAGTGGTAGGATACCAGTGCCACGTTTATCTATGCTATCATCTTCAACAGAGCAGATTATGCTTTAAGAATGGAGGAGTTTATCGCTTCTCGACCTTTTGGCTAAGATCAAGTGAAGTAAGAATGGAGGAGCTTTTAATATTGATTTGAGAGATTTAGATTAGGAGATTGGATTTCTATTAATTTGTTAGATTTCAGAGTGATATATCTTTGAATGAATTTCTCTTTGGAATTTATTTACAAAACTGCCTCCTTTTATTCTGATTACACCATATACCTTATAAATGATCATTTTTAACAACTGCATAATGTTTAAAATTTAAATGGCATGATTTATTTAATCATTCCAAAATTTATTGAGCATTTCTATTGTCTCTGTTGTTAAAATACTAGTGTGAATATATTTTTTATTGTAAAATATTTTTAGCATGCCACTACTTTTGTCAAATGTTAACACTCACCAAATATTTGCCATATTGCTTCAGATATTTTGTTTTTAAATTAATAAAATTTAAAGATATTGTAGGAAGCCCATTCTTGATAAAACACTCCCAAATGTTTCAGAAGAGGTAACTAGTAATGTAAATTGGGTATTATTACTGGCTGGCTCTGCATTTTTCTATAGATGTATGTATTAAAAACAATAGGCTGCCCTAACTGGTTTGGCTCAGTGGATAGAGCGTTAACTTGCGGACTCAAGGATCCCAGGTTCGATTCTGGTCAAGGGCATATACCTTGGTTGTGGGCACATACCCAGTAGAGAGTGTGCAGGAGACAGCTAATCAATGTTTCTCTCTCATCAATGTTTCTAACTCTCTGTCCCTCTCCCTTCCTCTCTGTAAAAAAATCAATAAAATATATTTAAAAAATAAAAGCAATATGCTATATTATATAGAACTTAACATTTTTTCCTAAATATCATCATACTGTATGAACAACTTTTTTTAGCTAACAAAAAAATACATGTAACTGATTTATTTATTTTGACTGATATTTATTATATATTATGTTTTACGTGTGATTTCAAGATGTTTGTAGTGGGAGCTTTTCAGGTAACCATCTGTAATGTTACTAATAGTAGAAGTCCTCAATACCTTTAAATTATTTTATATTATGTCCTATAAAAAAATTGGGAGCAAAGATTACAAGATACACCCATTATGTGGAGGGCCACCATTTACATTGTGAAGTTGTACTCACTAAGATCCTATTGGTAGATATGAATATTGTTGGATTGCTTCCCAATATGCTGTAAAAATAAATCAGATTCACTACAAACATATTAGCATATCTGATTACTGAGTTAATATGTTTCCTGATTTAATAATGGCAAATGACACCTCAAATTTGCTTTAACTTGCATTTCTTTGAATTTGTATCAGATAGAACATTTTTTTCTGGATAAATATTTGCATTTGTGTGTTTTTTTTAAATAAACTGGTGTTTAAAATTTTTTGAGGAATCTTTATATTGGCTCAGCCTTTTGTGATCTCTCAAGAAAATGGTCACTTCTACTTGACATGAACATTTCTCTATTGCCAAATAAACATATAATCGGGAGTCAGTACTTCACCTAGAACAGGCAAGTTGTAACTTCTTCCTGATCTTCAAAAGCAAAACCAGAGAGGTGAACATTTAAGTGAAAAGCCCCACAAAACCACGCACCATTGTTGAGGTAAAGTAAACAGAATCACAAGTGCAGTAAAAGTGATTACATATTCAATTCATTTTAACAAAATTCATTGAGAATCAATCCTATGCCAGGAACCCTCTTAAAACAGTGAGGCTATAAAGATCTTATACCCTTTAGTATATGTCAGGAGAAATGGGAAGTTTTCCTAAATAAAACAAAGCTAAATTTTTTTCTGGTTCTTTTTCCATATGAGAGAAGAAAGACAGGAAAAAGGAGAAGAGTACAGGTGGCTGGCTGCTTCCAGTAGAGAAGGAGGGAGCCCCCCATTAGTGGCAACCACAGTCCAAGTTGCTCTGGACCTTTGGACCCACATTCAGCAGCAAGGCTGTCCTCCACAGAACTCTCAGAAAGGAGCAGGCTATGAAAGCTCTGCAACTTGGGGCTGTTCCTGGAAGCTTTACCCACTAAACTGGGTCATTGAGACGGGATAGTGAAGATAAGGTGCACATACTATATTTTCCAACTTGTAGACTGAGTATGGATATCCATTCTACCTCACTCTCTGCTCTGAAAACTAGTCCTTCTCACTTAGTAAACGGTCACTCTGAATATCCACTTGGTTACCAAATTGAGTCTAACATTTTATCTGTGACTTCTTTGCTGCCATATTGATAGTGTACAAAGATGAATATGTGTGTACATATTTCTAAACTAGTAGCCCTGTGCACAAATCTGTGCACCAGTAGCTCTCTGCAGGACCTAACTGCTCCATGCCCACTGCCCAGAGACTGTCTGCGGTCAGAGGCCCATCTGTGGCTGGGTGCAGAAAGCAAGCATTCCACCAGACCACGCACACTGCCTGCTCTCAGTGGCCGCCCCCCTGGACTGGGGGACTCCAGCAGGGCTGAGAGGACTGGCCACTGCCATCTTGTGGCTATGGGAGCCACCATTATTGTGATGGAGTGATGATTAATTTCCATATTGCCCTTTGATTAGATAGGATAATACTAAAAGCTTTCTTATCTATATTCTTCTTTAAAAAATATTTTTATTGATTTTTTACAGAGAGGAAAGGAGAGAGAGAGTCAGAAACATCGATGAGAGAGAGACATCGATCAGCTGCCTCCTGCACATCCCCCAATGGAGATGTGCCTGCAATCAAGATACTATATGCCCTTGACTGGAATTGAACTCGGAACCCTTCAGTCTGCAGGTTGACGCTCTATCCACTGAGCCAAACTGGTTTCGGCTTATCTGTATTCTTCAGATGCAATAATCTTATCATCAGAAACGATTTCTAGTTCTCAGATATAGTCTTTAGAATATGGCTAGTTGTAGTGGAGGCGGGATTCTAATGAATAAGGAATTTCCTAACCCCTCCCTACTATAAATTATGAAATAGCCTACATCCCTCCTCCTCCATCACTGCCACTTCTCCTTTGGGTGAACTACTGGCATTTTATTGTGAACTGAACCAAGCAGAGGTACTATTGGCACCATCTACTTGCTCTCAATCATTGTCCACCATGACAGGTAAATAAGTAAAAGAAAATACACTATCTTTTAAGTGAATGGACTATTTGAATTTGACTCAATTAAGAGTAAGATGGAGAATTTTGTAACCATTTTTCTTTTTAAGTTAACAGACACTATTAATGTATACAATTATATATGGCATAGCCCTACTAAAGTATGAGAATATGGCTGAAACAGTTCTTAAATTAAAAAAAAAAAAGACACACAGTGAAGAACAATTACAAAGAAATTTTTCAACACTCAGGCCAAATAACGAACCTTTCCCCATTGGCCTTAACTCCAGTTTAGATATATGCCAAATAAAGTACACAATTTCCTTTGCTTCAACTTCTTTTTTTAAAATTTACATTTTTATTTTACAAATGAAGAGTTACCTTTTTCTTTAAAATCCAAGAGGCATTTTTCCAAGATATAAACAAAAGAAAGTAAAAAGACACAATAAAGAAATACCAACAGGAGGCTCAGAGATAACTTACAATTTCTTCTTAAAACACTATTAATATGGGCAATATGCATGTCCATGCATACAAAAATGCTAGAATAATGGAAACAATACCAGTAAAATTCAGACGATTTTCTGCCTGTTTGCTTAGAGTTTCTATTGTATCTTTACTTTCCATAGTCTTTGCTTTAAATATTCCAAGAAAAATCTAATGCAAAAATTTCAAGTTATTATAGACTTCACCTTTAAAACGATTATTTATAAGCATTGTATATATATTTTTCTTTTTTCTTCTTCTTTGTTTTATCCCTCCACTCCCTCAGCCAGCCTCTGCCTGACCACAAGTGTCAGTCTTCTCTCTGTCTATGAGTCTGTTTCTATTCTATTAATAGGTTCATTTTGTTCATTAGATTCCACATACGAGTGAAATCATATGGTACTTTATCTGACTGGCTTATTTCACTTTAGCATGTGCTCTCTGGGTCCATCCATGCTGTCACAAAGGGTAAGATTTCCTTCTTTTTTCTGGGTGAGTAGTATTCCATTGTGTAAAATGTACTACACTTTTTTTATCCATTCATCTACTAATAGACACATGAACTGCTTGCAAATCCTGGCTATCTATATATATAAAATCCTAAGTGACCTTTACTAGTCAACTGGTTGCTGTGTTGCACACTGACCAGCAGGGGGCAGATACTCAATGCTAGAGCTGCCCCCTAGTGGTCAGTGTACTCCTACAGCCAACCTTTCACAGCTGTCCAACCTCCTGCGGTTCCTCCCTCCAGCCGACCAACCTCCCACAGTCACTCCCCCCCAAAAGTGATCAGATCCAATGGCTGGCCTGGCCGAGGGACCCCACCCAGGAATGAATTTGTGCACCGGGCTTCTGGTTGTAAATAATGCTGTTGTGAACAGAAGTGTACATATATTCTTTTGAATTAGTGTTTTGGAATTCTTTGGATAAATTCTCAGAAATGGAATCACTGGATAACAATGCAGTTCTATTTTTGAATTGTTTAAGGAAACTCAATACTGCTTTCTACAGTGGCTGCAAAAACCTGCATTACCCCTAACAGTGCACGAGGGTTCCCTTTCTCCACATCCTCATCAACACTTATTATTTGTTGATTTATTGATGATAGCCATTCTGACAGGTGTGAGGTAATATCTCATTGTTCTAATATGAATTTTTCTAATGACATTGAACATATTTTCATATGTCTATTTGCCATCTGTACGTCCTCTTTGGAGAAATGTCTATTCAGATCCTTTGCCCATTTTTAAAAAAATATATTTTATTAACTTTTTACAGAGAGGAAGGGAGAGAGATAGAGAGTCAGAAACATTGATGAGAGACATCGATCAGCCTCCTCTGCACAACCCCCAATGGGGATGTGCCCCTGACCAGAATCTAACCCGGGACCTTCCAGTTCACAGGCCAATGCTCTATCCACTGAGCCAAACCGCCTTTGGCCATTTTTTAATTGGATTGTTTGGTGTGTGTGTGTGTGTGTGTGTGTGTGTGTGTGTGTGTGTGTATTTTTTGGTGTTAAGTTTTATAAGATTTTTATAAATGTTGATTATTAACCTCTTATGAGATGTATCATTGGCAAATATGTTCTCTCATACAGTGGATTGTCTTTACATTTTATTGATGGTTTCCTTTGCTGTGAAAAAAATTTCCAGTTTGATGTAGTCCCATTTGTTCATTTTTTCTTGTGTTTCCCTTGCCCAAGGTGATATATCAGAAAAAAATATTGTTATGAGAAACGTCTGAGGGGTTACTACTATTTTTTCTTCTAGGATTTTTAAGGTTTTAAGTCTAACACTTAAGTTCTTAATCCATTTTTTTTACTTGTGTATGGTGTAAGAAGTGGTAGTGATGGAGGAGGAGGGATGTAGTTTCATTTTTTTGGGTGTATGTGAACAATTTTCCCAACACAATTTATTGAATAGACTATTTTTACCCCATTATATGTATTTGCCTCCTTTGTCAAATATTAATTGACTCTAAAGGTGTGGGTTTATTTCTGGGCTCTCTGTTCCATAGATTTATATGTCTGCTTTTATGTCTGTACCATACTGTTTTGATTACTATAACTTTTGTAATATAGTGTGATAGAAGGTAGCATGATTCCTTCAATTTTGTTCTTTCTTAAGATTACTGTTACTATTCAGGATTTTTTGTGGTTCCATATAAATTTTTGGAATATTTGCTCTAGTTCTGTGAAGTACACAATTGGTATCTTGATAGGAATTGCATTGGATCTATAGATTGCTTTGATTAGCATGGACATGTTAACGATGTTAATATACTTGTATTTATTTGTATCTTTTTCAGTTTCTTTCTACAGTGTCTTATAATTTTCTGTGTATAGGTCGTTTACATCCTTGGTTAAATTTATTCCTAGGCATTTTACTATTTTTGAAGCAATTGTGAATGGGATTATTTTCTTAATTTCCTTTTCTGATAGTTCATTATAGGTGGGTAAAAATGCAACTGATTTCTGGATATTTATTTTGTATCCTGCTATTTTACTGAATTTACTTGTCAATTCTAGTAGTTTTTGGTGGAATCTTTAGGTCCTCTACATACAGTATCATGTCATCTTCAAATAATGACAGTTTTACTTCTTCCTTTTCAATTTGGGTGCTTTTTATTTCTTCTTCTTGTATAATTTCTGTGGCTAGGACTTCCAGTACTATGTTGAATAAAAGTGGTGGAAGCGGACATCCCTGTCTTGTTCTGATCTTAAGAGAAAAGCTTATAGTTTTTGCCCATTTAATAAAATGTTGACTGTCAATTTCACAGGCAGAGTTTAAAGTTATATTTGATTATCTATTCCTGCACTGAGAACTAGAATAACAACTCATTGTTCTGGACTCACATGTTCCAGACCTATAGCATCTACTCCTGTTATGTACATTTAACCGAACTTCTGATTTTTCTCCTGAACTCCAGAACAACAACCAAAGAAATATGTGGAAGAGTTCCTAAGCTATTCTCCTTGCCTTGTTTTGGTTACAGTTCTGGGGTTGCTCAGATCACAGTTAGTGATAATAGCAGTGAGGAAATCGTTTGTCATGACAATTTTTATTATTATTATCATTCAGATTTTGGGGCTTGTTCAGTGCTTATAGTGCTTCAAGAGGCCCTTTAAGGCCTGGTAACAATCATTGAGGCAATAAAGTGCCACACACAGAACAGGGATGAAAAATCTTTTGGGAGGTTCCATGTGATAGCTATGTCTTTCTGCTTTAGTCTTGCTCCAACACCTGATGACTATTCCATAATCTTTCTTGTTACTATGGATCTGCATGCCAAGCAGAAAGGCCTGTGTTGGAATGGAAAGAATGGTGCCTCTCTCCTCCTAAAGCTTAGATCCTGACAACTTTACAGCTTGTCCAGTAGAGCCTACCTGATGGGTGTTTCTCGGAGTCCCAGAGGCTCATTTTCCTAAGGTTCCCCATTTAGAAATGCTGTGCCTGGCCTGTAGCAAGGGGATTGAAGAGAATATTCTAGGAGCCTCCCAATTTCTGCATAATATCCCAGTGTGGGAAGGCTGCAGAATTGTTCCTATCCCTGTCTTCACGTTGACAACTTGTAGGCCCTTGTAGCACCATTGTAGGTGGAAAGTTGCAAAGTTAGTGCTGCTGTGCTGATGTGCTAGTTGTGCGTAGGCATTTTTTATTTTTTCCCTCTGGGTGTCAAAGAGAACTGTGAATAGGTTAGAGACCTTCTAAAGTCAGTCATTTTTCTTTTTTAAGTGATTCAAAAATTTTAAAAACTGTTAAGATTAATTTCCTCACTGCACAGCCTGTATATCCTGGACACAATGATTGATCCAATCAGTTCCTAGAAAAAGATCAAACAAAAAGAAAAGGGGAGATGGAAAAGCAGCTCTTGCTGCTACAAATGATTGTGTGCTATGGAGAAAGTATAAGGAAGAGAGTGATGAGAGCTGCTGAGAAGAGTTAACAAGTTGCTTTGTCCAACATAGTGATAGGTGAGGCTTAACATGAAAGCCTTCTGCCAAGGTATTCAGGCAGTTTCACAGGCAGTTTAAAGTTATATTTGATTGTCTGTTCCTACACTGAGAGCTGCTCTGCCTGAGTGTTGAGCTCTTCAGTCCTGAAACCAGTTCTTGAATACTCCAATTCAATATCCAGGCAGTCCTCTAGACCAGCAGTCACCAACCTTTCCCACTTCACAGAGCACCGGTGGTCCACGGACTGCCCGCCAGTTGGCGACCACTGCTGGAAAGGTTTCCTTACTTCTCCCCTCTCTGTCAGCTGAGGCTGCAGTGGAGGGAGGGCAGAGCCAACTGAAGTCTTGTGAGGAGAAACTCTCAATTTTCATTATAATTATGTTTATTTTAAAAATGCAATGCCTTCTCAGCTATTGGTCTTAAAGTTTAAAGAGTTTGTTTAGTTTCCTAAGATAGTGTAAATTATCTACTACAAATATTCCAAACCATTTAGGGGGAAGGGGCGTTGTGATTTCATTGTCCATACTCAAGACTTTTTTTTAAAAAAAAAAAGGTTCTGCAGTTGATAAGTAATCATTTTTCCATGGGATGGTCACTAGAATTTAGTTCCTTGAGTTTCAACTCAGTTAAGACTCATTCTCTGAGACCTTGCTTCTATGTCATTATTTGAGGTACTGTTTCTCTGCCCTGCACTTGCATCCCAACAGGCCCATTAGGACTTTGAATCTGTGAAATCTGATGAGGTTCTCAGGATGGCACTACATAAAAGGAGCAGGAGTCTGAAGATCTTTGTTCTAGTACCAGATATGTCACTTATTAAGCTCAGGCCTGCGTTAGTAATTTACCCTCTCAAGCCTGAGTTTCCTCACCTTTAAAATACCCACTTTGTATAACTTACAAGGTGAGTGTGGATAAGTAAAGTCATGTGAAAGCATTTTGTAAACACTATTAAATATATTTCTATATCCCGACCTCTGAGGAAGCCAGTCATGGCAAGGTCTAGAGAAAAATATTGGTTAGCATTCTTTCAGTTTCAAGTACCAAAAATGCAATTCCAACAGATTAAGGTTAAAAACATATTGGCTCCATATACAAAAATGAATCATACTTCTATACACTGAAAATAAAATTAAGAAAATTAGTCCATTAACAATAGCAGCAACAAAAAATAAAATATTTAGGAATAAATTTAACAAAAGAAGTGCAGAACTTAAATGTGAAGCAACAACAATCAAGATAGTGTAATACTGGTATGAGGATAGACATATAATCAATGGAGTAAAATCAGAGTCCAGAAATATACCCATCTATTTATGGTCAGCTGATTTTCAACAAGGTAGCCAAGACCATTCAGTGTGGAAAAGGATAGACTTTTTAACAAATGGTGCTGATCCAGCTGGATAACCACATGCAAAAGAATGAATTAGATTCTTACACCATTTGCAAAAATTAACTTAAAATGGATCAATGACCTACATATAAAGCTAAAACTATAAAACTATTATAAGAAATCATAAAGGTAAATCTTTATGACTTTGAATTTAGAAATGGATTCTTAGATTTGACATCAAAAGCATAGCAACAAAATAAAAAATGTTTATATTTGGCTCCATTAAAATAAAAATTCATATAGATGTTATAAAGATGTAAGGCTATTAGACTTAAAACACAAGGTACTGAGAGAATCAAAGATGGTGGCATAGGTAAACATCGACACTGCTGCCTCGCACAACAATTTCAAAACTACAACTAAAAGACAGAATGGAAATCATCCAGAACCACAGGAAAGTTGGCTGAGTGGAAGTTCTACAGCTAGAAGGAAAGAGAGGGGCTCACAGAAACCCAGAGGAGTTGCAAAAAGCTGAGATACGGAGACGTGTCCGCTGAGAGAGCAGGTGCCAGAGTACCTGGCTGGCTTTCTCTGGCGGGAGGGAGACGGAGACTCTCAAAGGCATTGACCCCCTTATCCTACGACACTAAACTCAAGATCCAGCCGAAACTCATACGGGGGAAGTTTGGACTGTGAAAAGGGAGAGGTGCACGGAAATTTAGGGGAGACACAAAAGATCAGAGGTCTGGTGGTGTGCACGGCACTGTGCAGAGGACAGATTGCTGATTGTGCCGCTGGCTTTCGTGAGTGGGTGGCAGACAGACCCTCGCAACTGTGCCACTTCTGACTTCACTAAGCCCCTGTTTCCGGCGAAACCCTGGGGACCTAGACTCATGTGGTCCTGGAGTGCAGGAGAGCCAGAAAGGCAGCTGTCTAGAAGCACTGCAGGCGCGCGTGCACAAGAACCGCTCCAGCGATTACCCAGTCACGTGAGACTCAGGGGCCGTGGAGGGCGGGGCCGACTGGAAGGCAAGGCGGTCCCTTAAGCCCTGAGATTCCATCCATCCCACACTCAACAGAGGCTTCTTCGGTTTTGCAAGTCTGGTATCATAAGGCTAAATCCAACACAGAAGTTCCCCTGGCATAGTGAGAATGCCGAGACAAGGGAAGGGATCACAAACAAAAGAAATGGAGGGGAAAAAAATGACTGGATATAGCATTCAAAACCACACTTACAAGGTTTTTCAAGAATATGCTAGAAAAGTTGGATAAATTTAGCAAGTCCCAAGAGGAGATGAAAAAGGACCAACTAGAGACACTGACTAAAATAAAAAATATTATACAGAGTCCTAACAGCAGACTGGAGGAAGGCAAGTATCAAGTCAAAAATTTGAAATATAAAGAAGCAGAAAACATTCAACTAGAAAAGCAAGAAGAGAAAAGAATCCAAAAATGTGAAGATAATGTAAGGAGCCTCTGGGACAGTTTCAAACATACCAACATCAGAATTGTGGGGGTGCCAGAAAAGAGAGAGAGCATGATACTGAAAACCTGTTTAAAGAAATAATGACTGAAAACTTCCCACATCTGGTAAAAGAAATAGACTACAAGTCCAGGTAGCACACAGAACCCCATATAAAAGGAATCCAAAGAGGACCACACCAAGACACATCATAATTAAAATACCAAGAGCAAAAGACAAAGAGAGAATATTAAAAGCAGCAAGAGAAAAACAGTTTATTACCTACAAGGGAGCACCCATACGACTGTCAGCTGATTTCTCAACAGAAATGATGCAGGCCAGACGGGAGTGGCAAGAACTTTCAACGTGATGAATAGCAAGAACCTACAACCAAGAATAATCTATCCAGCAAAGCTATCATTCAGAATTGAAGGGCAGATAAAGAGCTTCACAGATAAGAAAAAGCTAAAGGAGTTCATCAACTCCAAACCAGTATTATGTGAAATGCTGAAAGGTACTCTTTAAGAAGAGGAAGAAGAAAAAGATTAAAGTCAAAAAATTATGAACAACAAATACACATCTGTCAACAAGTGAATCTAAAAATTAAGTGAATTAAAAATTTGATCAACAGAATAAACTGGTGAATATACTAGAATCAGGAGCACAGAAAGGGAGTGAACTGATAATTCTCAGGGGGAAAGGGGTGAAGGGTGTACAGGGAGAGACTGGACAAAAATCATACACCTATGGATGAGATCAATGGGAGGGAGGGAAGGGTGGGAGCTGGGTGGAGGGGTGCTATGGAGGGGAAAAAAGAAAAACAACTGTAACAATCTTAATAATAAAGATTTAATTTAAAAAAAGAGAAGCAAATGTAATAATCTGAATAATAAATATTTAATTTAAAAAAAAGAAGAAGCCAAAGCCACAAATATACTGGTATCTTATCTAATAAACGAGTAATATGCATGCCAAAACACACACACACACACACACACACACACACACACACACACACACACAAGGTACTGTCTCTGAGTGTGATGACTCTAAAGAGAGGAAGTTATCCCCTCATGTATCAGGTCTCATTAATACAAAGTTTTGGACTTAGTAAGGTCTAAGTTTGACACCTGCCTATATCATTTTAAGACCTTGGGCCTCTGAGAGCATTAGTTTCTTCTTCTGTAAAATGGGGATAATTCCTACTTAAATCAGGATATTCTAAGATTAAGTAATGATGTAAAGTGCCGGGCTCTTGATGAATATTCAGCTCCTCTAGTTATTTTCCCCTTTGCCTCATTTGCTTGGCAAGAGTAGCCTTATGCATCCTGCAATAATTCTACCTCAACTTATTTCCCGGGCAGGATTTTTTCTTAAAAGTGGACATAGGTAAATTCCTCTGTCAGAGTTTATGTTATCCTGAGAAGAGCTGAATATTTTTTTTTTCTGCTCTACGGGAGACAAAAGTGTGCTCAAAAGAAAATAAGAGTGTCTTCTCTGCTAAAGAGAGAACAGAAGTAAGTAGTATTCATGTCACAGACCTTACTAACCCTGAAGCCACATGGGGGAGCCCTTGTCAGCATAAACTCAGATTCTGCCGCTGGAGCTCCAGTGGTGGTCCCTGATGGGTTGCAGTAGGTTAATGTATAAAAGAGACTTGCCCTGACTCCACCCCCTACCCCTACCTTGCACCCCAGAGAGCAAGTAAGGGCCCCCTTCCAGTCTTCACTTTGCCCACTGGCTTTTAATAAATCTGAAGTCAAAATAAGGGGGAAAAAAATCTGTTTTTAAAATAAAAAATATTTTTTTAAATATATTTTATTGATTTTTTACAGAGAGAGAGGGATAGAGAGTTAGAAACATCCATGAGAGAGAAGCATCAATCAGCTGCCTCCTGCACGACCCTTACTGGGGATGTGCCTGCAACCAAGGTACATGCCCTTGACCAGAATCTAAGCTGGGACCTTTTAGTCTGCAGGCTGACTGATGCTCTATCCACTGAGCCAAACCGGTTTCGGCAAAAAGAAAATATTTTCAAGTCACTTTTCCCCACTTCAAAACACTCCCCTCCAAAATAAATAAATAAATAAATAAATAAATAAATAAATAAATAAATAAATGTGAAACTTGAGAAATGTCACAAAGAAGACAGAAAAGAATGAACTAAGTCAGAACTGCAGGTATAGTAATTGGAAGAGAGAGGACAAGAAAGAAAAGAGAGGAACAGGAAGAAAGGAGAAGGGAAGAGAGGAAGAGAAAGGGAGGGAGGGAAGAATGACAGCACCAAGGCTTCTGTTGGTTTGCACCTGAGCTGAGGATAACCTGGTTAAGCAGGAATTCCCTGCTCCATTTAGGTCAACCTTCACAGTCACCTGTCTCAGAAAAGAACCTCTCAAAAGACTGAAGGTTTAATAATAAATAAGGATTTACTTCCTTTGTGTACTTGGCAGCATAAAGTTTTCTCAAAACAGCAGACACCTGTGGGACTAAAATGTTCAATAATCCTCAAAGAACAAATCCACCAATAAGTATTTAAAGGGCAGTTAAAATATAAACTGGTGCCTGAATTTGGCTGAGCAGGTGTTTAATTCTTAAGCAAATACTTAGATGCCTAGCTAAATACTGGCTCCCTTTCTGGACTTCAGCATTTTACTCCCAGTCCCACTGTCTACCTGCCAGGTGGGCAGGAGCCTCAGGGCTGCCCCCGACACTGCCCACCCAACTTCCTTCTCTTATCTGGTTTGGTGGCTCATGTCACCTGTGAGTGGCTTCTTAAGGATGTCCAGTTCTCCAGCCCCAGGTCCCATCTCCAGTTCTCTTCCTGCTCTCCCCTCTCCCACTCCTCAGTTTCTTAGCATAGAAAGGGAACACAAGGCCACTGTCATCTCCCATGAGGCTCAGACTTCTACATAGGAGGTCTGGTTCAGGTGGGTTTCAATATTGGGATAGTGAAGATCCCTCTTGAAGTTAGGGCTCCAGGCATGTTTATGTTTCTCCGGTTGATGTCTTCCCAGTGTCAGGGCTTCCTAGTTTTATGTCACCTAGCAGCACACCACACCTAATTTTTCTCTAAGGTCAAAGTAAGAGTCCTTGGCAAGGACATCATTTTAACTCTGGAAGCCCTCTTCTTTTATGTAAAATGGGGATAATAATAGAAACTGCCTTACTGGAGACTTGGGGCATAAATAACACATGGGAAGAGTTGCTAGCTGTTCCTTCCTTTCAGGCACCCAGCTCATGAACTATGAGATGAAAAAGGTATCCATCCATGTGTAACACTCAAGTCCCATAATAGCTAATTGTTCTGACCTATTTCCTCAGCAAGTGTTTTTGCTGGAGCATTTTAAAAAACCTGCTTCACTGTTCTTGGACTTTGGCATTGCTTTGCAATTATTTATGTACAACAGGAATCTGTGATTTCTTGGAGGACAGGAACTGTGTCTTATTCCTTTTTATGCCTCTGACTCTTCTCATAGTACTTAACCACCCGTGTTAGTTCAATAGATATTTGTAATATTAATTGAATCTTAGGTTGAAATTTCTCACAACTAAGATAAGTTGTTGGAGATATGAAATGATTCAGTTGCTCAATCTAATTGGGAAATCAAATAAGTAACCATGAAATGGCTCAGGAGAACAGGTGAGAGGGCTTCAGGAGTAGGGCTACAGGATGTCAGAGAAGGTGACTTTGTGTCATATAGAAAGAGCAGGATTTTGTCAATTAGGAAAAATCATGAATAATGTTTACATAGCATTTTCTCATTTATAAAGTATGTATAAGAGCATGGGTTTGCCTGGCTGGTGTGGCTCCATGGTTGAACGTGGACTCATGAACTAGGAGGTTATGGCTCAATTCTTGTCTAGGACACATGCTCAGTTTGCCGGGTCAGTTTGCAGTAGGGGATGTGCAGGAGGCAACTGATGATTTTCATCATTGATGTTTCTATCTCTCTCTCTCTCTGTTCCTCTCTCTGAAATCAATAATTTTTTAAAAGAGCATGGGTTTGAGGGGTATTTAGTCCTCAGACACTTGACAAGTAAGGCATTGACGGTAGATGCTCAATTGGCTTTTTCACAATGATAAAACAAATTTGTTTGGTTTTCACAGATTTTAATACTTCCATTTAGTTTTAGAAATGTACTGATATTATAGTATCATTGAAGAAGAAGTAGGAGCAGAATAAGAAAGAAAAATGATGTGAAAAAGACACCAATAGACCTAATACCTTGACTACCCACCATAAACTCCTGATAGTCCTTTACCTATTAGTCAAGGTTAAGTGGGAAGCAAAATTAATTACTTGGTCCAAAGGTTTTCATAGATAAAAAAAAACACAGTAAATTATTTTGTTTATTCATTCATTTACTGATATATTCCACAACATTAAGATGTAAACCCTGTGTAAGGTTGCTGCCAGCTGGGAACTCCCAGACTGGTGTAAAACAAAACAAAGCAAGGTAATTAGACTGCAGGTAGTGAGGCTGTGAGAGGGGAGAATGAGTGAGCACAGCAGAGAAGAGGGGCCCCTAATGTAGTCTGGTGGCATCAGAGAAAACTTCCCAGAGCAGGTGATTTTGAGCTTCCTCTTGAAGAGGGAGGTCAAGGACAGACCAGCCAGAGAAAATGGAATATGCAATTGCCCAGAAGCCAAAGGGAGTTCTCTGCAGCTGGTTATTCTGGCTGGAGTAGAGAGCTGAAGGCAAGGGGCAGCTGTGGCTCCAAATTAACCTAGAGAGGCATGAAGGATTTAGAACAGCGGTTCTCAACCTGTGGTTCTCAACCCTTTGGGGGTCGAACAACACTTTCACAGGGGTCGCCTAAGACCATTGGAAAACACAGATACGATTCATAACAGTTGCAAAATCACAGTTATGAAGTAGCAACAAAAATAATTTTATGGGGGACTAAAGGAAGATGGCGGCACAGGTGAACACCTACACTGCTGCCTCGCACAACAATTTCAAAACTACAACTAAAAGACAGAACGGACATCATCCAGAACCACAGGAAAGCTGGCTGAGTGGAAGTTCTACAACTAGAAGGAAAGAGAGGGGATCACAGAGGCCCAGAGGAGCTGCAAAAAGCTGAGGTACAGAGACGCGCGCGCTGAGAGAGCGGTGCCGGAGTACCTGGCTGGCTTTCTCTGGCGGGAGGGAAACGGAGACTCCCAACGGCATTGAACCCCTTATCTTACGACACTAAACCCCAGATCCAGCCGAAACTCATACGGGGGGAATTTGGACTGTGAAAAGGGAGAGGTGCACGGAAATTTAGGGGAGTTACAAAAGATCAAAGGCCTGGTGCCGCGCACGGCGCTGCGCGGAGGACAGATTGCTGATTGTGCCGCTGGCTTTCGCGAGTGGGCGGGAGACAGACCCTCCCAACTGCGCCACTTCTGAGTCCACTGGGCCCCTGTTTCGGGCGAAACTCTGTGGACCTAGACTCGTGTGGTCCTGGTTCGCAGGGGAGCCAGAAAGGCAGCGGTTGGAGGCGCTGCGGGTGCGCGAGCACAAGGACCGCTCCAGCCATTACCCAGTCACGTGAGACTCAGGGGCCGTGGAGGGCGGGGCCGACTGGAAGGCAAGGCGGTCCCTTAAGCCCCGAGACTCCACCCTCCCAAGCTCAGCAGAGGCTTCTGCGGCTGAATCCAGCACAGAAGTTTCCCCGGCACAGTGAAAATGCCGAGACAAGGGAAGGGATGACAAACAAAAGAAATGGAGGAAAAAAAATGACTGGATATAGAGTTCAAAACCACGCTTGTAAGGTTTTTCAAGAATATGCTAGAAAAATTCGATAAATTTAGTGAGACCCAAGAGGAGATGAAAAAGGACCAACTAGCGATACAAAAGAGCCAACTGGAGATGGAAAAGGTCCTACTAAAGATGATAAAGGACCAAATAGAAATTAAACATACACTGACTGAAATAAAAATATTATACAGAGTCTTAACAGCAGTCTAGAGAAAGGCAAGAATCAAGTAAAAAATTTGAAATATAAAGAAGCAGACAACATTCAACTGGAAAAGCAAGAAGAGAAAAGAATCCAAAAATGTGAACATAATGTAAGGAGACTCTGGGAAAGCTTTCAGCGTACCAACATCAGAATTGTGGGGGTGCCAGAAGAAGAGAGAGAGCAAGATACTGAAAACCTGTTTAAAGAAATAATGACTGAAAACTTCCCACATCTGGTAAAAGAAATAGACTTACAAGTCCAGGAAGCACACAGAACCCCA
>JAAGEH010002531.1:635872-660437 GCA_011751065.1 Lasiurus cinereus
ATTACCTACAAGGGAGCACCCATATGACTGTCAGCTGATTTCTCAACAGAAACGATGCAGGCCAGACGGGAGTGGCAAGAAATATTCAACGTGATGAATAGCAAGAACCTACAACCAAGAATAATCTACCCAGCAAAGCTATCATTCAGAATTGAAGGGCAGATAAAGAGCTTCACAGAGAAGAAAAAGCTAAAGGAGTTCATCAACTCCAAACCAGTATTATATGAAATGCTGAAAGGTACTCTTTTAGAAGAGGAAGAAGAAAAAGGTAAAAGCCAAAAAATTATGAACAACAAATACATATCTATCAACAAGTGAATCTAAAAAGTAAGTGAATTAAAAATTTGATCAACAGAATAAACTGGTGAATATAATAGAATCAGGAGCACAGAAAGGGAGTGGACTGATAACTCTCAGGGGGGAAGGGGTGAGGGTTGTACAGGGAGAGACTGGACAAAAATCATATACCTATGGATGAGATCAATGGGAGGGAGCTAAGGGCAGAGGGAGGGGTGGGAGCTGGGTGGAGGGGTGCTATGGAGGGGAAAAAAGAGAAACAAATGTAATAATCTGAATAATAAAGATTTAATTTAAAAAAATAATAATTTTATGGTTGGGGTTCACCACAACATGAGGAACTGTATTAAAGGGTCGCGGCATTAGAAAGGTTGAGAACCACTGATTTAGAAGGTGCTGAAGCATTTGGAAAGGGGTGAAATGGGGAGTCCAGAAGAGTCTGTAAGCAGAAGGGTGATATAATCAAATCTTTGTTTTAAAAACGTCACCCTGGCATTAGGGCAGATATGGGTTAGAATGATATAATTTTGGAGGTGAAGCGTCATATGAGAAACATATTTTGCAGTAATATGAGAGAAAAATAGTGTTAATCTTGGCCAATCCACAAAGTCTGAGTCTGAGAATAAAGATTTGGAATCATGTTAAATGGCCTTTGTGTGGGTTTGCTGAAGAACTAGTAGAGAAACAGTGTAAAGGAGGGACTAGTAGAGAAACAGTGTAAAGGAGGTACAGGTTGGTGGGGGTAGTAGCTCTGAGGTGTGCCTGATTCCTCAGGTCTGCACCCACACCATTCAGGGCATGTGGAGGGAGAGAGCCTTCAGGAGGGAGGGGGGAGCTGACAAGTGTGGTCTGCAACAACACCCAAGGTTCCCTTTCTCCAGATTTGGGGAGTTCTTCCTCTGCCCTGGCTTTTATAATCCCCAACTTTGCCTTCTCATAACATTAGGCTTAGAACTGTCGTAACATGGCCAGTCTCACCATGCTGAAAACTGGAACTGATGTTGTATCTAATTTATTGGTTGGTGAGAGAGAAAGATTTGAGATGTTTAGAAGAACCATCAATAGGATTGGATGATGAATTGTCCTGGGTGTGAGCAAGAAGATGGAGTCATCACAGTGCTCTGATTGATTATTGTCTTCTTACTCCTAATTCAGGAGAGATAGAGAAGAAGAGAGTGTTCACATGGAGTTTACATATTTTAACTTACTTAGATCTCACACGACCCCTCTGAAGTGGATAGAATTATCCTTATTGTCAAATTGAGAAGCAAGGCAGGCAGGACTGAAACCCAGCTCCGGAAAGCCATGTCTACAGTTCTATTTCCACTCTTACAAGGGCCTTCCAGCATTTTTACACTCAACTTGATAACGTCTCAGAACAAACATGGTCTCTTATAATAAGCAGACAATATTTCTTTCACTGAACCATACTAGTGATTTTCTTCCTCATTACTTTTTTAAAAGTTCAAGAGCTGACTCTTGTTTATCAGCTATCCCAGTACAAGAAGTTCATCCAACAGAACATGTCAGCTCTCTGTGCAACCTGAGCTCCATGTGCAGCTTCCTGCCAAGGAGCTAAATTTGTGCCACAGTTTTAGAAATAGAAGAGTTACTTTGATGTTTTGAAACAGTTAAGCCTGTTGGAGATAAGAGCATGAGTTTTCCTTTATCTATAGATTTATCTGATGATTATAGCTAACAGGTGATTATAGCTAACAGATTTGCAAGATACAGGTTTCCTTTAAAAACACAGTGAATAGATTTTCATAGATTGATATCTGATAGTGTATTTTTTAAGGATTATGAAGAAAAAAGTTGTATTGAAGTTAGGTCATTTCTAATGAGGGCGAGAATTAAAACATAGAGCATTGCTTCCTCTGCATTTGTTTCTTCAGCCATGACACCTGAGAACATTAATGAAAGTGATAGATAAATCTAAAAGTGTGTCTCTTCTAGGGAACAGAAAGAAATCCAATCAAGAAATGAGGGGAAAAAAGTAAAATAAGAAAGAAGAAATATATTAAATGTATAAAATTTGAAACTATAAAAGCATGCTCTACCTAATAGGTAAAAAGGAAAAAACAACAACAACAACAATGCATAGGAATTAACATATAACAAGATTATTAAAATTGACACAGCAAGAAATAGAAAATCTAAGTAAATAGTAACTACCAAATTACCGTATCTTTGTCTCCCATATTACATCATTCTGGCTTGTCTCCACACTAAACAGCTCCTTTTCTCCTCCCACATGCACACCTTTCCCCAAACCTACTCAACCTCCTGTTTTATCAATCTCAGTATCCATCCTTGGCCCAAGCCAGAATGTCATCCTCATCTCATGACCAGTCTTTCCTCCTATCTACACTATTGCCCTGTCCTTAGTTTAATTGAGAAATAACTGACATACATCACTGTATATGTATAAGGCATTTAACGTAATGGTTTGATTTTTATTGGGAAATACCACAATAGATTCAGCTAATATCCATCTTCTTGTATAGATACAATAAAAAGAAAGAAAAAGGTAAAAGAATTTTCTCTTTGTGATGAGAACTCTTGGGATTTACTTTCTCAATTTTTTTTCTATGTATCATACATCAGTGTTAGCTATAATCATCATGTCATACATTACATCCCTAATATTTATCTTACAACTAGAAATTTGTACCTTTTGACCATCTTCCTTCAATTCTACCTTCCCCAGCTTCTGCTTCTGGGGACCAGAAGTCTGATATATTTTTATGATTTTTTTGCAAGATTCCACATTTAAGTGAGATTTTACAGTACTAGAGGCCTGGTGCATGGATTTGTGCACATTGAAAGGACATTAATTAGAAGAAATATTTTAGAGGCTGGGCCTTCCCAGGAAGGCTCCAAGATGTGTCTGGCCCATCCCACCCAATCCCATTCAGCAGGACCTCAGCAGCAAGCTAACCTACTGGTTGGAGCATCTGCCCCCTGGTGGTCAGTGCATGTCATAGCAACTGGCTGGTAGAAAGAATGGTTGGACACCTAGCATATTAAGCTTTTATTGTATAGGATTTGTCTTTCTCTATTTTACCTAGCATAATGCCTTCAAGATTCATCCATGTTGTCAAAATGATAGGATTTTCTTTTTATGGATGAGTAACATTCCATTGTGTATATACATTATGTATGTGTATACATATGTACACACAACATACCACAGCTTTTTATACATTTACCTATCAGTGGACACTTAGATTGTATCCACGTCTTGGCCATTGTGAATAATGCTGCTATGAACATAAAGGTGCATATAGCTTTTCAAGTTAGTGTTTTCATTTCATTTGGATATAGTCCCAGAAATAGAATTATTTGATCATATGGTAGTTCTATTTGTTTTTCTTTCATTTTTAAGCTCTCCATACTGTTTTCCAGAGGAGTTGTACTAATTTTCAATCCCAGCAACAGTACACAATGTTATTTTCCCACATCCATGCCAGCATTTATTATGTCTTGCCTTTTTTTATGATTGCCACTCTAATAGGTGTGATATCTCAGTTGTAGTCTTAATTTGCATTTCCCTAATGATAGTGATGTCAAACATCTTTTTATGTATTTTTGGCTATTTGTGTATCTTTGAAGAAATGTCTCTACATGTCCTTTGCCAATTTTTTCTTTTAATGTTTTTTTTTTCTTAATTGATTTCAGAGAGGAAGGGAGAGGGAGGGATAGAAACATCAATTATGAGAATCATTGATCGGCTGCCTCCTGCATGCCCCTACTGAGAATCAAGCCCACAAATGGGCATGTGCCCTGATCAGGAATTAAACATTTGGGAACCTAGTAATGGTGTCATAGCCCAGGTTTGGCTTACAAAGCTACTCACCTTTAAATCAATAGCTGGAACATGGGCAACCTAGCTCCTGGAGCAACCAGCCATGATGAGCTGGAAATCTGAGGCCTTTCCCTAATTTCCTGGGCTATATAATACCAAGACTCCAATGCAAACCTCAGGGAGAGGATATAGGTCCTGACAGATAATGAGGTTATTCTGCTGCCAACATCCACTTTTTTCCTTTTTTACTACAGTTGTTGCTGAACAATAGGATTGAATATGGTATTTTCAGAAGCCATCAAGGACACTGAATGGTGACAGCTTACCTGAAGAACCGGAGACGGAAAGGTAGGGACAGAGCCTTCATGACATGGCCTTGTCTCCCTGCTTACACTAAACTGAGCTCCTGAGCTTAGTTGTCTCCCTGGACTTCCTTTTTCTGTTGGGCTACTTTCGGTTCTCTTCCTGCCACTGACCAATATCTAACTGTTATAAAAGAAAACACTGGATTTGGGGTGTCATTATTTGAATTCAAAGATGGTGAGGAGATGAACAAACAATAGCTGTGGGAGAAACGCAGTAGAATGAAGCCATGGGTAAAGGACAAAGGCAAACATAAGGGAGGGTTATACTGAGAAGCAGTACTTGTGATGGAGGAATTTCACTCAGAAGTTTGTTTGGCAGGAATAAAGTACATTTTAACAAATCCTCCAGGTGATTTTGACCATACTAAAGTTTGGAAACCACTGTTCTAGTGTTTCAATACATAATACACCTGTGCTTCCTTACCATTAATTTAAAAACACACAAACCCAAATGTGAATTTTATATCAACAATGCTAAACTCAAAGGCGCACAGATAGTAAACAAAAGATTATCTTTACTGATGGAAAAGCCATAAATAGATTACCTGAAAGTTGTAGGTTATACTTCTGAGATTGATTGGTACCATGCAGCTAATAGGAGATGCTGATTAACATATGTAAAATTTCAAAAAAGGCAAAAACCAGAGCACCTCACTTTTGTTCTTCAAAATTTATGATTCCCCAAAAGGAAATATGATAGCAAGACTTTTAGCCAGGAAGAGGCAAATCTTCCATAATCTATGAACCTATTTTCTTAGAGCATACCTTTCCATCCTGTTGTCAAACCCCCAATCCCAAACTGTTTTTGTCATCCTTTAAGTTTCTTAACTAGTAACATTTCTTAGAAGCTCAAAGGAGAGTTTTTCATGACTTAAGCAAAATTGTGGGCTTAAAATAAAAATAACTTATGGCCGAGACTGGTTTGGTTCAGTGGATAAAGCATCAGCCTGCAGACTGGGGGGTCCTGGGTTCAATTCCAGTCAAGGGCATATGCCATACCTTGGTTGCAGGCACATCCCCAGTGGGGGGCGTGCAGGAAGCGGCTGATCAATGTCTCGCTCATCGATGTTTCTGACTCTCTATCCCTCTCCCTTCCTCTCTGTAAAAAATCAATAAAATATATTAAAAAAATAAATAAATAAAATATATTTAAAAAAGAAAAAAAAGAAATGTCTTAAAAATAACTTATGGATTATTGGTATTTAGATAAATTCCTAAAACACACTGCTTTTCAAATTGTGACTATCTCCTTTAAAAATGACTTCAATTGGGGCTTAATTTTACTTAGAATGTAAAAGAGCAAGTATAATTATGTGTCTTAGAGTAATTCTTTGCCATTTTGTGTGTCATATGCAAATAAAAGACACTGCCATCTTAATTTAAAAACTTTTGCTTGGTATATCTATCATTAGAGATATAAGAGCTAGATATAGGATTGCTCAGCAACCTACTTTCCTTCTTATACTGGACTAGAGGCCCGGTGCACCAAATTTATACACTGGGGAGGTGGGGGTCCCTCAGCCTGGCCTATGCCCTCTCGCAGTCCGGGACCCTTTGCTCCTTACTGCCTGCCTGCTTGCTGCTCCCTACTGCTTGGCTTGCTGCTCCTTAGTGCTGCTGTGGAGGCTCCCACCATTGCCGCTGCACTTGCCAGCCGTGAGCCTGGCTTCTGGTTGAGCAGTGCTCCCCCTGTGGGAGCGCACTCACCACCAGGGGGCAGCTCTTACATTTAGCGTCTGATCTCTGGTGGTCAGTTCATAGGGACCAGTCATTCTACCATTCAGTCAATTTGCATATTAGGGTTTTATTATATAAAAGGATAGGATATTGAATGTGAGCTGTAAATGAAAAATAAAATTTAAAAAAGAACCAAATAAAATTTTAGATCTGAAAAAATTTTAATATCTATATTTTTTATTCTCACCAGAGGATGTTTTTAAAATTTTTAGAGAGAGAAACATCCACGTGACAGAGAAATACCAGTAGGCTGCCTCTACACCTGCTGATCCACTGGGATCTAACTTAAACCTAAGTATGTGCCCTAACCTAGAATCCAAAGGAAATCCTTTGGTGTACAATTTGAGACTCCAACCAATTGAGGCACCTGGCCAGGGAAGATCTGGAAAGGATTTTTAAATGTACCTCCAGGCCCTGGTTGGTGTGGATCAGTAGCTAGTGTTCTCCCATGCACCAAAGATCATGGGTTCAATTCCAGGTGAGTGCACATTCACAGGTTGTGTTCCACTCCTGTCCGATTGCTTGGGCAACTGATTGATGTTTCTCTTTCTCTTTCCCTCTCCCTTCCTTTCTCTCTAGAATCAATGAAAAAAACATATCCTTTGAGGACTCAAAAAGAAAAAAAAATGCTGGTTTGGTTCAGTGGATAATGCTTCTTCAGGCAGACTGAAATGGACCGGGTTAGATTCCGATCAAGGGCACGAACATGGGTTTTAGGCTCAATCCGGGGCCCTGGTCAGGGATTCAGCAGTTTAGCAGGAGGCAACCAACTGATGTCTCTTGCATCAGTTTCTGTCTTTCTCTCTCCCTTCCATTCTCTGTAAAAAAAAAAAAAAAAAAAAAAAAAATCAGTGCAAAAATGTCAAGTGAGGATTAAGCAAAACAAGCACCCATCCCCAGTGTGATCATTGAAGGAGCATATGAAGTATTTGTTGAATGAACGGGTAGGGGTGGGTCTGTGCTTTCTGTTTTAGCAACCCTGCAAGCCAGAGGGTTTATTTTTTAATTTTTATTATTTTAGAGAGAGGAAGGGAGTGAGAGAAACAACAGTGTGTTGTTCCACTTATTATGCACTCTTTGGTTGCTTCTTGTCTATGCCCTGACCAGGGATCCAACCCGCACCTTGCTGTATTAGGAGGAGGTTCCAACCTACTGCACTGCACATTGCCTGTCAGGGCCCCTCAATAAAATCCCTCTGCTGTGCCCTGGCCCCTGCTGTGGGCCAGAGCTCCACTGCCACAGCAAAGATGTGGGTTCCATTCTGTCAGGGCACCTACTTAGGTTTTGGGTTTAATCCCCGGGTGGGGCTGACTGCAGCTCAGGAAGTGACCAAAGACTGTTGAGGTCCGTGTGCTCTAGTCATTCATCAGGGAGCTGAGGTTCCATTGCTGATGTGGCCTACTCCGATCCCCACTACCCTCCCTGGTCCTCCATTGAGGATGACTTCAATTATGCCAGCTGCATGGCCTCTGCCAGCATACACATCTGCATTGGTAGATTGCCCTCTCCACAGCTCCCCAGGCCTGGCTACTGCGCAGTCACACTGGGAGGCAGATTTCTGGGTTCCCAGGGAAAGTGCCCTCTGCACTAGACTCCCAGGAAGAACAGGGTCCCGGCGGGTAAGCATTTTGCTCTGCCTCCCTTCAGGGCTCCCGGGCCGGAGCGGAGCACCTGTCCTGCACAGGGCACAGAAGGGAAAGCCGCCCCAGCAAGGCCTCCTAGCTGGGTGCTGAGAAAATGAAACTGGAACCCTTCCTCCTTGAACCTTGTCATCTTTGGTATAGAAAGGGACAGATTAAAGTCTCTGCAGCTTTACTGGGACATCTTTAAATGAGATTTTATGTTTTTTTGATGAAAATATGTTTATTCTGTCATCAATATTATGTAATTATTGTGAATACACGATAACCTGCATTGAGTTATCTGCTGGGATATTTATGCTTTAGGGCAGTGGTTGGCAAACTCATTAGTCAACAGAGCCAAATATCAACAGTACAACAAAGATTGAAATTTCTTTTGAGAGGCAAATTTTTAAACTTAAACTTCTAACATCACTTCTTCAAAATAGACTCACCCAGGCCGTGGAATTTTGTGGACGAGCCACACTCAAGGGGCCAAAGAGTTGCATGTGGCTCGGGAGCCGCAGTTTGCTGACCACTGCTTTAGGGCATGTGAATGCATTTTATTTTATTTGACGCAGCCTCACATCCCTTGTCCTCATGCAGCACACAGCCACGCCCACATGTTCCTGCCAGTCGTTACCTGTGAAGGTGTCCTGGATAAATGGCATATTCCTCTATTATATAGGATAAGTTAACACTTCCATGACAAATATGCACATTTCTCCACCTCAAAGTCTTTAGCAATATTCTAATGAAATTTGACAAGAACAGAGTCAGGGTCCTCTGTCTTTGCATATCCATAGATCAAAAAAGTAAGTATTTCCATTTGTAGTCATGGGCAGAATACCTTGATAATTTGCATTCATATTCTAGAATAATGGAACAAAAGATGTGTTGAACAGACACTTCCATTTTTGAGAATGAATTCCTGATCTGTGAGGACAGCAGCCACAAATAAGGTTGCACAATAGCAGGTGACAAATTTAGAGGCCTTCACATTTTCCCTAAAACAATAGTTCTAACTCGTGTCTAAAACAAAATTCAATAGTAGATTCGAGGGGGGAAAGTGGACTGAAGTTCTTAATGCTTGCATTTAATAGCCTATCTGAAATGTAAAACACATGTAAAACAGAGCTATGACCATTGCCTTCGAATTACATTAGGAGCATTGAGACTTAGTTGTTTAGGTATTTTAGCAGTCATACATATACCAAATTGATTAAGCTACTAAAGCATTTTATGTATGTGAACTAGCTAAACAGTACTTTCTGATGAGTATATTCTAGGACTTGAGCCATATTCAATCAAATAGTTAAATATTAAACTACCAATTATTTGCTTAAATCCTACAAATATCTTGTTGCTACATAGACAGAAGCATATCAAATGCGTTTATCTTTCTTCCAAGTGAATGAACAAAAAAACCTGCTGGATCAAGGATGAATTACATTCCTCTTTTAGGAATTACATCCCTGATATTACATTCATAGTTGCCTTAGAATTCTCTTTTAACTCCCCAAAGCAGTGAATAAACTAGCCTGAATAGTAACTTGGGAATAAGAAGCAAAGATCACATAATGGACATGTACATTTGGTTTCAGATATATTACCGCAATCTGTATTTTCTTAACTGTATAAAAGTTTGGAAATTACCGATCTAGCAAATCTAGCACAACTCTCTTAAGTTATGGATTCATCAGCAGTACATGCATGACATAAATAAATATTCCTGGAGATGAAAGACCTGGGCTCTAGGCCAACATCCTTCCTTGATTTACTACATAATCTGGGAAACTCCCTACATTGAGCCAAGCTGCTTTTTTCAAGAGTAAAAGGGGGTTTAATACCTGAATGTGTAGATAGCATACCTACTGTAATGTTCAAATGAGAAAGTGAAAATCATCTTAGCCAAACGAATATCTTAGGAAGAACCAGATTATATTCAGAGAACTATGAATCCATTTACTCTTTAGTTTCCCCATTTATAAATGTGTGATTTGCCCCAAAGATAAATAAAGCAGAATTTAAAAAGCGAAATCATTTTTTTAAAAGTCAAAATGAGCTGCATTTTATATGGCTCAATCACACTATCAATATCAATAGTGATTATTCCAAAGGCTTAGGGATAGTGAAGAATTTCAAACAACTTTCCCAAGGCATGAATATTAAGATAAAAGCCATTTTAAAAACTCAGACTCAATAATCTCTTTATATATATATATATATATATATAGATCGATCTATATATCTATGTACTAGAGGCCCGTTCACACAGATTCATGCAAGAATGGGCCTTCCTTTCCCTGGCTGCTGGCACTGCCTTTGTTCTGGCTGGAGCTGCCTTTCCACCTTCCCATGCTGCCCAGAGGCGTGGAGCTGCAGAATGCCTGCGTCATTGCCATGCAATGATACAAGCATCCCGCCCCCAGCCCCTCTGTATGCAAATTAATCTGCCATCTTTGTTGGGTTAATTAATATAGTCACACTCCTGATTGGGTGGGGTGTGTCACAAAGGAAGAGTCAATTTGCATCTTTCTCTTTTAGTAGTGTTGATATAAAAGTCTAAGTGACTGGCTGGTAACTATGACACCCAATGACCACCAGGGGGCAGACGCTCAATGCAGGAGCTGCTGAGTGACAGCAACTTTATAGAGTGCCCTTTAGCACTCCGGAACCCTTTGGGGGGATATTGGACTGCTGATTTCAATCCCCGCAGGCCAGGCCGAGGGACCCCACCTGCTAGAGGGGCCCCGCTCATTCCGCAGACACCCTTCAAGCCCTGCTGCTGCCCTAGGTGCAACTGGCTGGGGAGGGACCATGGCAGGTTGGCTCCAGAGCATATCCTGCCATCTCGCCCAGTCCTGCCTGCCAGCCACCTTCTAATTACTAATTAATTTACTTTCAATGTGCACCAGGCCTCTAGTAGTTATATAAAGGAGGTTAAGTAAAAGCTGACAGACTTACAAAACATAAAATATGAGTAGACATTATATAGTTTTAATGAATCCACTTCCTTTATTGCAGTAACCTCTGTACAAAGCAGCAACTGCAATACTCAATGTTAAAACATTAGAAAAGCAAGTGACAGTTATCATACAATATTATCAAAATATTACATTTTCAAACTTAGTAAACATCCACCAGAGCGCAAATCTTTAAATTATTTCCATAAGTCTTTAAAAATATGTAATATCAGAACGTATATAAAAAGAATGTAAAAGAAAACCTAAAATACAAATGAAGTAATGTAACAAATAAATATCTGATTTAATTAACCATTAATAATTAGTGTAATACCACCATTCTCTCTAAACCCATTGAATTTTTACCTCTAGGAATAATGAATGCTCAAATGCCATTGTATAATTATTTGTTTCCAAGTTACCACCAATGATTAGAACTAAAAAAAAAAAAAAGGCATTAAAATAATCAAATTCAATATAAATAATAGAACAGCTTTGACACTAGCTAGCATCTCTAAGAATTAATTATTGAATTTTATTAGAGCAGTATATTAACCTTAAAAATTTTGACCTGGTGTCTAATGATAAGTAAAAGTAATGAACGTTTTTAAAAAGTGAAAAGCTTCTTACATTATTTCACAGACAATATTACCCTCCCCCCATTATGCATATTTAGACATATTTTATATACTTTATACACAATGTATGATGCATGACATTTGGTTCCTGCAGTACAGATCACAATGATGTTTTCCTGAATGGGGAAAACTTGGAGAAAAAAAAGGGTAAGTGTACCTGTGCATATTTCAACATAGCAGCACTTAGTTATGCCCTATTATCCATTTTAAAATTTCAAACGTAAATAGTTTATTGACTAATCTGACATTTCTATCATTCTTACCCCCAAATACTATAAAACCTGCCGTAAATGCAACAATGCTGTGTGTTATAACATAGGAATATGTATCTGGAAAAAAACAATTATTTCATTTTCTTAACATTCTGAATTCAAAATTATTAAGATCTTCATTTTTATATTAACTTAGTTCATACTAATGCAGCAAAAATACTGCACTGTTGGACAACAGTAATCTTATAGGTTTCTATCAAGATTTATTAAAACCTGTATAAAGTCTTCACCATTGAAACTTATACTAATGAATCCACTGAGCAGTACTTCAGATTAAATGTTCTCCATTTTCTATCTGAATGATAACTGCGTGAATTACATGCCCTTCAAATAACCACCTTTGTTCTCCAGGAAACCTCTCTCTTTCAATCTAATTTTGAACTTAAGTTTACTAAAACAAAACCATTTTAATCTAATGAATCTTGATTATTTAAAATGCAAAGAACAGCAACATAAATGTCATTATATATACATATGCATCTGTGTATGTATATACATATGCACGTACACATACATATATGTAGATATAAATCCCTTGAAATGTTTTTAGGAAATCCTTCCTTGAATAAAAACTGAAAAACTTTACATTAATAATTGTATATAAAGCTTTTAATAACAGTACATACACAGTCATATTTGTACTAGCCTATGACGTCAAAACAGACATTTCAAAAGCACAATCTGGCAGTTTTTCTTAACACAAAAGTTTTAAAGTATTAAGAATGGATTAAATTTAAATGTTCAGAATAATCTGTTCAAACCTGAGTATATTAAGACTAAGTGTACTTGACATTTAAATGAATTAAGCCTAAAAACATTTCACTAAGAAACCATTTAAAAGGATGGTATAGTGAAATTCCATGTAGTGTTTGAAATATTCTATGAAATGGCAATGATTTTCCTCCAGAAAAAATTTTTAGCATTCCTTAAGTCTCTTAGATTTAAAGAAAACTCTAAATTAGGACAAATCTCTTTTAATAAATACAAATGATTTTGAGAATTTCTGACAAAAGAATAACTATACAATGTCTAAAGAATGACTATGTAATTTTTCAGTGGTATATAGAAGTACTAGATAAATCTCCAACCTTCCCTAATGTTTTAGTAATAATTGACTGAAGATACAAATAAGAACCATTTAGAAGTTTAAAAAAAAAAAAAGCTTATTGGGCCTTTTCCCCCTAGGTCTATATTTATACATACTCATATAACCTAAACTTGGGGTCACTTTTTGGTTCCCATTTCCGCCCCCCCCCCCCATTAACTTGCCCTAACTCTCACCTTTAATGTCTAACATACACCTTTACAAAAATAGAAAACATACAGTACTCAACACTAACGTCAATGGAAGAAAAGCAGTGTCCATTTTAAAGTGGAAGAGACTAGAAAAAAAACTAACAGCTGAAGGCAAAGTTTGACATTCTATAAATTTTATAAAAGAGGATATATGGATGAAATTTGGTTATTTTCAGAAGGCACCTCAAGGCTAAAGGCTTTTTGTATTCCTTTCATCAGTCAGAAAATAACATACTTTTATTGCTATTCAAGTAGCAAAGGAAAATTTTACTTCATGAGCTTTAGTCCAACAACAAGGAATCATCATTAAAATTGAGATACATTACTGACTAAAACTGAAGTCTCCATATACATGACAATGGAACAACTTCCCTGTGTGCTTTCAAATTAATGAAATAGTGAAAGAAAAGTCACAGTTCGCCATTGTGATGTTAATGTGTCATTGAAGATTTCAGTTACTTCACAAGCAATGAAGTACTGTCCGAAGGGCTGTTCACTGTTTAGGTTTAAGAATAGAATGTAAGGACACTCTGATGATTCCCACGAACCAGGAGAATTGGTGGCAGGTCCTCAGATAAAGCTTCTAACCATGCCATGTAGAGAGCACTGGATACAGCACCTTTTCGTGCAACTGGGAGACTCCTGGTATCAAAAAAAAGAAAGGAAATTCAGCAATGCATTTATAGGTTGAGAAGAAAAAAATGTAATAAAAATTAGATTATGTCACAATATAGTACTAAAAGTTACTATAGTTATAGCATATTATTAAGTGTGGAGAAATTCTGCATATAGTATAGCAATTACTATACTACCATAACACTACTATTTTTTTCAATTCTAACAAATTATGTTTTAAAATTTCTTCCTACAAATAGCATAACCCATTTGGTATCTAATATTAAACCCTAAATTTCCCCTTCTTCAGTAAGTATAGAATTCTTTTAAGAGAAAACGGTGTTTCCATCCATCTGAATGTAAAAGTGGGAACTATAAATAAATAAAATTCAAACATAATTATTTGTAGATACTCATTTTTATCTTCTTGTTTCTCTGTGCTTTCATTTCTCTTTGTTGATAGTAGCAGTAGTGGCCAATTGCTCTACAGTGTTTCTAGATTCTATGTTTTACCATCTTCCATCACAGATGTATGATTATTGGCAAAACTTAATAATTTCTGATGTTTATTGGTAATCAAAAACACAATCCTTTGGTGTTACCTTATTCAACCATTTGGCATGTTTTTGAAGGCCTAAGCTGTCCTCAGCCATTTAAGAACTCAGGTTACAGGACTGAGGGAATTTGGGTTCAAGTTATTATCCAGCTAACTTCGTTCAGTGGAAGGAAAGCCAGAGTTAGCTATATTCACTGCCAGGACAATGTGTCTATATGTAAAGTCTTGTGTATGGGGAACTTGGGGCAGGGTTCAGACAGGAAACCACTTTTGAAATTTAATCCTCCAAGCAACTTTATTACAGTCAAACCTCATTTTTCAAAGTCTCCCATCTCAATTTGGTTCTTGACCAAATTGTTCACAGAAAAAATGTTGAGCGGTAGAACCAAACTTCAGTTTTTGAACTGACAATCCTTTCATGCTGATACCTCAGCACGACAAAAAGCATCTCAAGGCAAAGGAGAGGATGCTTATGTTGCTAAGGTTGTGAAAGAAGCAATGATCACAGGTAATTGAAGAGATAGAAAAACTTGTTAATTTGGATAAAGGAAAAGCAGTGATCCAGTGACTACATTTTGGAGGCAGTAATATATGAACAAGCAAAGATACAGTGTTCTGACCTGAAAGACACCTCTGTAACAAGTGCTGAAGATTGTGATTCCTTTAAGGCTGGTAGGGGGCTTGTTTGATAAATTTAAGAAAATAAGTGTTTATTTATAGACTAAACAGTACAATAGACATGCACTGTATACTATAAGAAAGGTTAAAACAAGGAATCATATGGGGTCTGGAATGGATTAATTTAATTTACATTATTTCTAATGGGGAAAAATTATTCTGTTTTCGAACAAATCGCTTCTGGAATGAATTAATTTGAGAACCAAGGTGACTGGGGTCCAATTTAAATTTCAGGCCATCATATTGCATATGGTTGATGGCAAAGCTAAACACATTTATTATTATTATTATTATTATTATTATTTAAATATATTTTATTGATTTTTTTACAGAGAGGAAGGGAGAGAGATAGTGTTAGAAACATCGATGAGAGAGAAACATCAATCAGCTGCCTCCTACACACCCACTACTGGGGATGTGCCCGCAACCAAGGTACGTGCCCTTGACCAGAATGGAACCTGGGACCCTTCAGTCTGCAGGCTGATGCTCTATCCACTGAGTCAAACCGGTTTTCGGCCTAAACACATTTAAAAGGTGGAAAAAGGATAAAGGAAAATTCTAAAATGTACAATAATAAAAAATTACTTAGATTCATGTAAGTTTAATATTTTTCTCTGCTCCTATTTTAATTTCTTCTCCTATGCTTAGAGCAAGATGTATTTTAAAAAGTCTGTTTTTCCTCCTTACAACTACTAGGTCATATGGACATTAAATGGGTATGTACTTGTATAGAAATTAACCATAAATGCATTACCATAAAAATTAATACCTAAGAAAATCTAAGTGCAGGTATTACTTACATGACAATGATACTAGCTGTGCTTGAATGTTCCTTTAATAATTCATTTAACCTAATCTGCCGGTATGTCTGAAATGAAACAAGACAAAGTCATTAGACCATTTGAAAATTGGAACCTATTGTGGTTCATAAAACTTTAAATAGACAAAAGAAACTAAAATCAATTTTGGTATAATAAAAATCAGTTCCAAAATTATTATTTACAATGCTCACATATAAATCCAAATTAAAGTAGATTTAATTTACATAACTGGTTCCTTCTGTAACAAATTGCAGTTCTTGATACTTTTATGTCTTAAATATTTTTTAAAAATCACATGAAAGGTTAATGAAAAGTAAGCAGAAAAAAATAAAAGGAATACCTTGGTCTTATAAAGTTCAAGTTCATTATCTGTTATTCGCCATGGCTCATCTTCTTTCATTTTATCTGCAATATCTTGTTCTTTATCATCTTCATGAAGTCTGTATGGCTCAATCATTTCATCAAAAGCTATAATACTTAAAAACAATAGAAAGAATACGGATAACCTTATTTTGAATTACTTCACAGTAAGATCTTGAAACATAAAATTATAACTTAAGCAGTTATTGTTTTCCATCTATTGTGCTCTCCTCTACTCTGATCTCTTATCTATCCCTGCTCCTATGTCCAAACCCTCACCCCAATCAAAGTAAATTTTCATCACAGTGCCAGAATGATCTCTTTGAGCAATAAGTCAAATTGTGTTATTCCTTTCCTCAAAACACTCAAAGGCTTTCCCTTTCCCAGTTCAAATACTACTACATAAAAATAGTGTAAGAAAAGGTACTAGAACATTTTGAAGGACTGGAAGGCCAGATACTAAACATTTAAGTAGATAGAGAATGAATCTCTAAATACAAAAATATGTAATAGGACAAAAGACATTAAAAGAACATGAACAGTATTCTAATCCTCTACTTTTTGACCCAAGGATGGTGCTGATTGCCAGAACCCATCTTGTGACTAGAGTTTTAGATCTTTCACTTGTCTCCCCCTACAAACCTGCAATGTCCCACAAAAAGGAAAGTGCTGGCATTTGAGTATAATTGCCAATGACCAATAACTCAGTTAATCATGACTAAGTAATGAAGCTTCAGAAAAACTGGGAGGACAGCTCCTTGGTCCTTTTCTTTCCTTTTTGGAGACCAGAATGCTTGCAGGTGCCACCTTGCTGAGCCCCAAGTTCCACAAGGCCAGAAGCTCCCATGTTGGGGACCTCACTCAATATATCCCTTTAATCTGATTGTTAATTTGTATCCTTTGTAATAAATCAGTAATCTAGTGAGTAAATGGGTTTTCTTGAGTTCTGTAAGCCATTCTAGCAAACTGAAATTGGAGAGGGAAGTCATGTGAACCTCTGATTTATAGCTAGTCTGTCAGAAGCATAGATAACAACTTGTACTTGTGGCTGGAATCTAATGTGGAGGACAGCCTAGCTGGCTCAGTGGTTGAATTTTGACCTATGAACCAGGAATCATGGTTCAATTCCCGGTCAGGGCCTATGCCCCTGGGTTATGGGCTCAATCCCCAGTGTGAGGAATACAGGAATAGCTGATCAATGATTCTCATCATTGATGTTTCTATCTCTCTCTCCCTCTCCCTTCTTTCCTGAAATTAATAAAAACATATTTTAAAAATAAAAAAAATTAAGTGGAGGGAAGTTCTTGTGAGGCTGAGCCCTTTACTTGTGTAATTTGATTCTATCTTTGAGTAGATAGTGTCTTAATTGAGTTGAATTCTCTATACTCTGCTTCTGTCTGAGAATTGTTTGGTGTGGGAAGCCTCCACACACACATTGGAATTGAGTCCCTGAACACCCTTTTCAAGTATGTCTCATACAAAGCACCTGGTTTTTATCCTATATAATAAAAGGCTAATATGCAAATCGACCAAGCAGTGGAACAACTGGTCACTATGGCACGCACTGACCACCAGGAGGGAGACTCTCAATGTAGGAGCTGCCCCTGGTGGTCTGTATGCTCCCATAGGGGGAACACCACTCAGCAATAAGCCCTGAGCTGGGCTCATTGCTGGAAAGTGCAGTGGTGATGGCAGGAGCCTCTCCCGGGGAGAGCGGGCCTCTGCCATCAGTTGGATATCCACTGAGGCCTCTGGGATGGGGGCATAGGCCGGGCTGAGAACCGCCCCCCCCCCCAAGTGCATGAATTTCGTGCACCGGGCCTCTAGTTATTATAAAAGGAAACAAATCTCTCCCTGATTACCTTACACAATATAATCTTACTATATTTTTATTTAAAACTAGAAGCCCAGTACACAAAATTCATGCATGGTGGAGGGGAGTTGTGCGTCCCTCAGGACTTCTGGCTCCCAACTGCTTGCCTGACTGCCTAATTGCACCTAATCACTTCTGCTTGCCAACCTGAGCACCTCTAACCACTCCCCTGCCAGCCTGGTTGCCCCTAACTGCCCTCCCTTACTAGCCTGGTTGCCTCCAACTGTCCTCCCCTTCAGGCCTGGTAACCTCAAACTGCCCTCCCCTGTAGGCCTGGTCCCCCCAAACTGTGCTCTCCTGCAGGCATGATTGCTTCCAATTACCCCCCTTGCAGGCCTGGCCCCTCCCAACTATCCTTCCCTGCTGGCCGGATTGCCCACAACTTCCCTCCCCTTTTGGCCATCTTGTGTCCACATGGGGGCAGCCATCTTTGACCACATGGACGGCCATCTTGTGTTGTGGAGTGATGGTCAATATGCATATTACTCTTTTATTAGATAGGATGGATTTTTTACACCAGCTTTATCATTTATTCAAAATTTATCTGATAATTATTAAAATTCTGTCTGGTAATAGACATATTATTTTACCATTTTCAGATATACTATTCCACAAATCTTTTACTTCTTGAGAATTGTAAATGCAACTATTATAGGCAAATTGTTACACTTTTCTATTTTTGTAATAAAACAGTGTGACTAATTTCAATGTGGAGTAGGGACTGAGTGGTCATAATGAATGTGGGCATAAACAATGGAAATTTAAAGAACCATGTGGAATTTATGTGGTATTAATGATTTTCAGAAATTTCTTATAAAGCAGTAATTTAATTGACTGAAAATTGAAGGCCTTTAGACTTACTTGAAATCTGCTATAAGCATGCCAACCCTCAGTGCTAAATTTAAAAAGTTGACTTCACAGGTAACTAGCAGCAGGCCAAAAAGCCATATATTAGTTTAAGTTGAATGATCTATTATTGGAGTAACTGAGTATGTTATCCAAAAATATCAGAAATTTGTACAAAATAATTTATTCAATAACTTACTTTTCTTTCTTTGGTTTAGTATTAATATCTCCTAGGACCATTATATCAGAGAAGTCTATCCGGAATTTGCTAAGCAAAGTAGCCATCCTAAAACAAAAATAAATAGCACTTAAACACATGAAGGCTGTATATAGATATTTCTATTCTATTTAGAGCTGAATCTGTGTATCTGAAAAGCATGATTTCTAGGAAAAATACCTATCACATGCAAAACAAGCCCATCTGAATTAATTTCCACTGTACATTCACAAAGTAGATGTAAAAAAATGCTCTGTTATTTTACTTTTTCTAAATCTCATCCAGTAATGGACAGTGAAAGACATTAATAATGAAATTTGAATACAACTAATATTTTTAAGTTAATTTTAGTGGAATTATATTAAGTATAGGATTTCAATAAAAGCTAGTTACTTGTTTAATTATTTTTGGCTTATTCTTCCATCCATGGTGAATGCATACTTCACAAGGTCCAAATATGACTTTTTGGACCAAACTGAAGTTATAACTGAGTAGATTAAGTTCAAAGTATTTGGGAGGGGTGGGGGTGGACTTGGACAGGCATGGGATAGGAGCTCCATCAGCCTCTGACTTTTCAGTAAATACCTTTTTGGAGGCAGAGCTGGCAATGAAGCCTTGGTGGCAACAATAAAAAAGTTGAAACTTACAAACAGGAAAAGCAATGAACAAAATAGGATTTTATTCTTAATAAAATTAGTTTTCTAAATTAGGATATTAGAAAACAGATGAGAAACAGGTGTCACTTTTAAGTTATTTCTACTACTGCTTCCATAATTCACTTTTTGAAATAAATGAATACCTAATTGAATTCTGGTTTAAAATAAACATAACAGAAGCTCAGAATGTGATGAGTGTTATCAGGAAGGAAATGTATCAACTAGTTGGGACAAGGGAGAAAATTAGGGAAGGTGTAATGAAGAAGATGGCAACTGTCCTGAACTTTTTAAAGGATGAAGTATTTTAACCTAGAAGTACAAAGCTATTAGTAGTAGAGAGATGAGAGTAGGCAAAGGAGTGAAAGTCTGAAATCATCTGCATTTTTAAGGCAGGCATTGAAGTATAAGGCATAATTGAGGGCCCAGGAGATAATAATAGGGAATAGGAGGATAGGTTATAAGGACTTTGATTGCCACATTTAGCATAGACCTTCTATGGTATGTTACAGATAAAAAGTTATAAAATATTTTGGGTAGAGGAATCATGAGATCAAAGCTCTGCTTTCCAAACCTGAAATTGGGAGCAACGTGCAAAATATATGCAAACAGGTCAAAGACACCACAGGCATTTAGAGAAGCACGAAACAGAACCAGAACTGTGACAAGGACAGGGAGTGATGACAATGGCTGCACATTCTCCCCCGATTTAAAAAAAAAAGAACTGCTTAACACTTTAATGCCATAAATATTAATACTTTCTAAAATGTCAATATATTAAAAATATTACATATCAGTGAAACAATCTACAACTTAAACATAAAGACTAAATTAAAATTAAAGATGGCTTATTTGAGAATTTTCAGCTTCAGCATAGAACAAAGCAACATAACTGACTTCTTATGGATTGCCTATGGATTATTCTACCAAATCTATATAGTAATAATAAAGTATTGCTAGATAAATGCCCTTCAATTTAAAGTAGACTTACGCTCTCCGGTCATGGTCTATTCTGTTTATTTTCCCACCAATGAATACTCTTATCTTACAATCTTTCCACTTTTTCTTGGTAGTCAGAAGGTAAGGTATCAATAAGGTCAAACCTAAATCATAAAAATATAATAAATCATATACTAAGTGCTAATTTCTTAATTAAAAACTTTTAACTTAGTCTCTAAAAACATATGTACAACAACTCTGTAAAACTAAAATTTTTTTTCTGTCCTTCCTTAATTCAGTCATAAGGCCATAGGTGGGGCTGAACTAGGAGGGAGACCCAGTGGAATCAAGAACCCTGAGAGCAAGTCAGTGAAATGGGATTGTGGCCTGGCAGAGTTGGGAGATTAGTCCCACACAGGAAGAGGGAGGAATGAGAATATTTGCTGAAGCTAATGGGAGCAAGATTTCTCACTAAAATGAAAAACATAGAGGGAGAAGCTGGATTGAACCCTGCAGTGTTGGGCTGGAATTAGTTTTCAGCCTATAAGTATACCTACAGACGCTTATATGTGTGCTAGAGGCCTGATGCATGAAGATTCGTGCAAGAATAGGCCTTCATTCTCCTGACTGCCAGCACTGCCTTTGCTCAGGCCCGGAGCCGTTTTTGCAGACTTCCCGTGCTGGCCAGAGGCCGGGAGCATCTGGGGGTCTGTGTATGCAAATTAACCTACCATCTTTGTTGGGTTAATTTGCATACTCACTCCTGATTGGATGGTGGGCATCACAAAGGTATGGTTAGTTTGCATCTTACTCTTTTAGCAATGTAGTTTCATAGGTCTGCCCCACTGAGAGGGGCCTGGGAGCTGTGACACCCTAATACCAACAAGCACATCTAATGCCCCGTTTTTTGTTCCTCAATACTACTCTCTACTAAAAGAAATCAGGGTTCCTTAGATAAAGGGTGGTTCAATGGATGCTGTAGGAAGTACAAAACTGAGCCTAGAACTTCTTACTCTATTAGAAAACAAAGAGTGGCTGGGACATGCCACATGGACATAGCAGTCAGACTAAACAGGAAATCTGGGACAATTTGAATATCAAAACAAATAATGAGAATGACAAATTACACCCCAATGAATAAAACAGGAATCCATGGGAAGAAATAATAGGACTGGAAAATTATCATCTTGCAACCACAAACACACCACAACAATAAATTCAGGCAGAAATATCAATGGATGCTAAAAGTTGCAGTAACAATGGTATATTTACATAGTCTCAAAGTAACTCTTCATCCCCCAAATACCTGTAATTATAAAAGGGGAAAACAGTAACTCTTCAGTGTATAACCCTGGTGAAAACCATCTTACTCCATAGTTAAAACTAACTTTACCAGTGATGAGACAAAGCAACATCATGTGCCACCTGATGAGATATAGACAGAAGAGCACAGCATCACTTGTGATATTTCTGCTAAAAATACATAACTTGAATTATGGTGAAATATCAAATAGCACTCCAAATTAAGTAATGTTCTACAAAATATTTGGTCTGAAATACTTTTTAAAAAATTAAGGTCATGAAGCTCAAGAAAAGACCTAGCAACTCCCAAAATGAAGGACAATGAAGAGATATGACAACTAAGTGCAACAACCTGAATCTAAAATTAATCCTGTTGTTTTTGAGAATGTTGGCTAAACTGAAACATGGTCTATAAGTGAGGAATACATGCCGATTTTTAGTACTATTCCCACAACTTCAGTAAATTTAAAACTGTTAAAAAAATGTATTAACAACCTTACCTCCATCATCAAAAAGCCACCAGACATCAATAGTATTCTTTCCTTGTTTTTTCTGAAACTGTGTACTAGCTTCAAGAAGCTTTTGGTCAGCTACATTTAAAGGCACAGCAGGGCCTTTGGATTCTAAAGGATTAAGCAGAAAAAGATGTAAGGAAGCTAAATATTAAGTCCCTTTTGCAGAATTCCTTTAGTTTCCTAACTTTTACATATTCAAATGTTTATTTTGCAGGTAGTAGTATATGGTATCAATCATAAGCTTTTGATTGTTTATAATTTAAACATGTTTAAGATGGCTAAAGATAAACACATCTTCACAACAGTTAAAACTCATTCAGACCATCTTGCCTAATTTCCAATATTTTGAAACATTCTGAATGAAAGAGAATCATAAATATCAATCAAGGAAATTATAACTAACTGCTGGATTTTGATTTTTGAAAAGATGTTTTAGGCTAACTGGACAAATTAAGTTTATGCCTTTTCTATGAATATATTTCTTTTGTAATCTAGTTACTAAATAACGTACAACTCAAAATTTTTTTTGAAATAATATGAAAGACAGAAGTGGAAGACATACCAGTACAATCTTACAATTATCTCAGCAAAACCTTAGTCTAAGGAAAAACTCTCATTTTTTATCTAGCATTTGTCCCCTTAATATGCAATACCCAATTATAAAGATTATAAAGCCACATAACCATCACATCTTTCGTTGAACCACAGAAAGATAGTGGGAACTCCCTGGAAGGACATCCATATGCTACAACTGGAAAGAGCAATATACCAAGGGAGTTCCCATTTATATTCTCAGTAAATTAAAAAAAGAAATCAACACTGGCTCTGTGAGTAAGCAAATGACTATTATGAAACTCCTAGATCAAATTTTTAAAGCAGAAATCCATAGGAGGAAATCTGATCATTTTTGCAGAATGCCTATCATTCACTTTTCACGCTGCCACGATGTATGCAAACATGATGAATGATTTGCATGATGAAGTAATATGGCTACCAAACCACACTGCTCCATAACTCTCACCTCTATCTCCTTCTCATAAAATTCATGTATGTTGACATGACTGTGTATCTCCCAAACGCAGCAGGACTGTGAGAAATATTGTAATTTTTGAAATGAAAAATATATTAGTATCAAAATTAAGGACTTGGCTGGGTACCACTGATGGTAAAGAATGCAGTGACACTGTAAACAAACCTATTTCAGTGTCTCTACTTATCATCTAAACCATGCAGTTAAAATTAAAGAATTAATACTGACTTTCAGGGTTTGAATATTTTAGAAATGCTATCATGACTTAAAAGAATTTGTATTTGATAATCACCTTTTCCTAGGATGATTTAACTCTTCAATTAGACTAATGATAATTTTTCTAATCTGCATTTAATAAATAACTGTAACATCACCTCACCATGAAAATAAAAACTAAGATAAAAAAAAATAAGGTTGGAGATAAAGAGTTAGTAGTATGAAAAGGGATTAAAATAAAATGATGAAAAATGCCTGCCTTTTTTCAACAGTGGTTGAGTTGGAGTCTTGCCATCCTCTTCCTCATCTAGATTATGTTTAAAAAACACAAAATATAAGTTAATTGCCTTTATATTAATAAAATAATGAAAATGTAAATAGGGCACATTTATAAACAAAACATAGTATGGAGAAACAGTCTGAAAAATAATCAAGACTGAAGATTAGTATTTTCTGCACTGAGTGTTCAGGATTTAAAAAAGCAAACATTTTAGACCTCTCCAATGGGGCTACTGATTAACACTCACTCCTAAAATTGTATTCCTCTACAATTGACCATAACTTTAGCAAAATTTTTAAACTTTAAACTTTCATGCCTGAAATCAGGTGACAAGATGCTGAACTATGGCTAATAGAGTAGAAATATGGCATTAAAAAATTGATGTTACAGATAACACATAAACCTTAATCATTATGTAAATGACTGAAAAGTAATTTTAGAAACACTTAAGGGATATTTGGTATTTGTACAAATCATTTGCCACTTGAAATATTAAGGAATTTGATCAGCTAGAGTCTCTTGATTTATATAAAATGCCAGGTTATATAGGAGTGGGTTTTTTTCAATTACATAAAGTTGTATATCTTTATCTGTTTACATTTAAATACCTAAAATGTCTTCCTGGAGTTAACAGTTTTCCTAATCTCTCTCTCTCTCTCTCTCTCT